>CM067369.1:45843386-45872386 GCA_034401795.1 Chaetoderma sp. LZ-2023a | reverse complement strand
TCAAGGAGATATCGTCCGGAAACCAATTTTCAAGATGGCTGCCGCTGACTGGCAGCCATATTAGATTTCGGATTATCATAAATTTCGATAAGTTTCTTCACCAGACATATTCCAACGACCGTAGGAAGTGACCCAATAAATGAAATCCAGAAACTAACTTTCAAGATGGCAGCCCATGACTGGCGGCCATCTTGGAGGTTGGAACATGGTCAATTTCGATAGGTTTCTTCTACACACCTAGTCCAACCACCCTATGAAGTTTCAAAGGGATCCGATAAACGGTAACATAGTTATCATTTGGAAATCCATTTTCAAGATGGCCACCAGTGGCTGGCAGCCATCTTGGAGTTCGTATCATTGTCAATCTCGATAGGTTTCTTCCCCAGACGCAGTCGAACCACCCTATGAAATTTCATAGCGATCCGATAAATGATAACGGAGTAATCATCTGGTAACCAATTTTCAAGATGGCCACCGGTGACTGGTGGCCATCTTGGATTTCAGATCATTGTCGATTTCGATAGCTTTCTTCCTCAGACCTAGTCCAACAACTCTCTGAAGGTTCAAAGCGCTCTGATAAACAGTAACAGAGTTATCATCCGGAAACCAATTTTTAAGATGGAAACCCAGTGGCTGGCAGCCATCTTGGATTTTGGATCATTGTCAATTTCGATAGGTTTCTTCCCCAGCCGTAGTTCCTCCACCCTATGAAGTTTCAATGCGATCCGACAAACAGTAATGGAGTTGTCATCCGGAAACCAATTTTCAAGATGGCCATCTTGGATTTCGGATCATCGTCGATTTCGAGAGGTTTCTTCCCCATGTCTAGTCCCACCACCCTATGAAGTTTCAATGTGATCCGACAAACAGTAACAGAGTTATCATCCATACACCAATTTTCAAGATGACTACCGGTGGCTGGCGGCCATCTTGGATTTCGGATCATTGTCAATTTCGATAGGTTTCTTCCCCAGTCCTTGTCCAACCACTCCATAAAGTTTCAAAGCGATCTGATAAACAGTAACTGAGTTATCATCCGGAAACCAATTTTCAAGATGGCCACCAGTGGCTGGCGGTCAACTTGGATTTCGGATCATTGTCGATTTCTATAGGTTTCTTCCCCAGGCCTAGTCCCACCACACTATGAAGTTTCAATGCGATCCGAAAAACGGTAACAGAGTTATCATCCGGAAACCAATTTTCAAGATGGCCGCCAGCAGCTGGTGGCCATCTTGAATTTCAGACCATCGTCGATTTCGATAGGTTTCTTCCCCAGGCCTAGTCCCACCACCCAATGAAGTTTCAATGCGATCCGACAAATGGTAACGAAGATATCATCTGGAAACCACTCTGCCGCCCGCACGCCCACCCGGCACCATTACATAATACCCCGCAAAATCTTTTGGCGGAGTATAAAATTTGGCCAAATTTCAAGATGACCACCGGGCAAATTGGCTGATCAGCTCCGTTTGAACGAACTTGAATCTCTATACTCTAATGATACTTCCTGCCAAATATAATTGAAATCGGCAGAGTCACTTCTTGAGAAGTTGTTTAAAGGAAAGGTCGACGGATGGACGGTCACCATGGCATAAGCTCACTTGGCCTTTCAGGTCAGGTTAGCTATAAATAGTCTTCTCTTAGCCTGCAAATGGACATCTTCAAGATCCCTGCAGATGTTGTTTTGGCTGACTTGATCATGAAAGGGTTAAAGGGTAGTACAAACAGATAAGGCTCAAAGCACACCAAATTTGGCTTTTGTATACTTTAAATAAAATAAAATATATTATTTGCACATTTTCGTCATAGTAAATTTGGCCAGAGTCATTTTCATCAATTTGTCGTGACAAGCACGTAGTGACGTCATTTCGTGAATAGTACATTGTTGTTCCTGATTGATAGCTCATAGCTGCTCATTAGGACACTAACAATATCAATGAAATACAAGAGAAACAGTAGTGTTTGTTAAACTGAAACTTGAATAGGAGCTGATGTCCCGCTTCATAACTTTATTAGATGCTAGTTTCTTCTAATCTAAAAACACGTGTAGCGTAATCCGAAGACACGTGATCTTTATGGCATGTCAACATTCATGACCTTAATCAAAATTTTAACAATGATAGTGCTTGTGAAAATCAAACCACTTCATTTTAATTTATCAAATATGATAAGATCTTTTTATTTTATTTTTTTTATTGAAATCTAATTCTCGTTTGTGATCTACTTTAAGGCCATTAACTATTTGAAAGTTGCTGACCTGCTACAACTTCTTGATGTCGTTAAAAGTTATTTTCTTGGATATTTCGAAACTAATAGTCCAGCAATGCCTTTTATAAGCAAAATCATATTCAAAATATTGAACAGATTTTATGTACATTGCTGAATCATTGAAATTGTTGAATTAAAATAGTAGGTCCCGTATTCACGAAGAGGGTGTTGCTTACACCATGGCGTAAAGTAGAAACAGATCAATCAGAATGGCATATTTTAACCCCTGTGAAATGAACACGATATGACCATGGTCTACCATGGAAAAACATGGTCTACCATGGTTGTGAGGCCATGGTAGAACTTAGAACTTCACGGTAAATGGTAATTGGCACCACAGTATTTTACCATGATCTACCATGGATGGCACTGACCATTGTCTACCATGTCCAGTATCTACCATGGTGGAGAATAGGTTACCATGGTAGCTAAACCCATAGTAGACCATGGTCAACCAAGGTATATTTAGTATTTAAATAAATATTTAGTGGCGAGTGCATGTTGTATGCCTACATGCTTCCATCAAACTGTTAGTTAGCAATTCAGGTCTGCTTTTATAACAAAGTGAAGACCTGTGCCAGGTTGTAAAGCCTACAAGTTTGTATAAGCATGGCCATGAGCTATGGTAATAGTCATGAAGATATAAAATATTGTTGCTGTTGTTGTTGATTTTGTTTTATTGGCCATTCACACCTAGATATATTTGAGCCATGTCAATCTGCGAGGTGTTTCCCAGAATGGTTGCGTGGTTGACGGCTTTACATCCCCTCCATCACATGCGAAAGACGCAGCATCAGGAAGTGAAGGAGATTGACTACATGTTGTGTTTACCTCGATTGTCCATGAGCCATTTGATCACCTGTCAGTCATCCAAGATTTGAACCCCACCCACCTGATTACCAGACGTCTACGCTACCGCCACGGCCAATCATCTCCCCTGACATATAATATTGATCAATCTTTCTGTATATAAAAGACTATGAAAATGGTAGCATTTTTGGTTTGTCTACATTGGAATTTCTTGCATAGGGATAAAATTTATACAAAAATTCTGTGTTTTTCTTATGTTTCTATGGATATGGAGAATTTGACAATAGTCAATATTTACCACACACACACACACACACACACACACACACACACACACACACACACACACACACACACACACACACACACACACACACACACACACACACACACACACACACACACACACACACACACACACACACACACACACACACACACACACACACACACACACACACACACACACACACACACACACACACACACACACACACACACACACACACACACACACACCACACACACACACACACACACACACACACACACACACACACACACACACACACACACACACACACACACACACACACACACACACACACACACACACACACAACACACACACACACACACACACACACACCACACACACACACACACACACACACACACACACACACGTCATATTTCAAGGTTGACCATGGTCATCCATGTTTGACTATGAAGCCATGGTCAACTTTTGGCAGCCGGATGGTTGGAACCATAGCATTACATGTACTATCACTTACCATAGTCTACCTTCGTCTGTCATGGTAGTTGATAGCATCCATGGTCTATCATGGCCAAGTCTATGGTAGTCTGTGGTCTACCTTGGCTAAGACCATGGTAGTTCATGATAATCATGGTCTACTATTCCTATGCCTATGGTAGTCCATGGACTACCATGGTCAATACCATGATAACTCATGATCGTCACAGTCATCACTGAGATACCATGTGACCATGGACTACTATGGTGATACACAACGGTACTTCATGGTATTTGAGAGCCGACCATGTTAATTCATGGTTTTGTCTGGTTCAAAGCCATGTGGGAGGTTTAGGCCCTTAGGTTATGCATCCTCTCAGGTGTAAGCCCTAGATCAGTTAACCTCTATATTATGATGATTTGTACCTGCCATAGGCTAAGAGTGATCATAATAATATATATATATGATTTATAAATGTTTATATATGCACTGAAAAAGAAGAATTTTAATCGCATCACTAGATAACCAGGTTAAATTTTCTTGGTCTTCTTGTTCTTAAGACCTTTTTAATAACTCTGGTTCTACTGAAGAGATCTCCTCCAAATGTGGGTGGAAGATTGCCCAAAGATTTATTCCAATTTTTAGGGTGAAACGCTAAAGCGTTATAGCAACAGCTTTCGACAACATTGTTTTCAAAATGTGTTTTACTACTTTCAAGTAGAACATATTACCACCCTTTAACACTCATATCGGACAAAAACGGCTTCTGCAGTGGTCTTGGGAAATGTCCATTTGCAGATCAAGAGAAGACTATTTTTGAAAATTTACCACTGGGATGACTGGCTCGGATAACCTTCTCTTGGCCTGCAAATGGACATTTTCTATGATAAAATTGAAATGTTCTTGAACAAATTCAAGGATTAAAGGGTTAATGCATATAATAATGTAGTTGGTGAATTCAGAATTTCTCATGTTCCTTGCAGAAAGATATGGCAATCACGTCATCAGGATCATGATGGAGCACTTCAATGGTCTTGTAATTGACTGCCGAGATCCCTTGTTGTGGGAGTTAAATTGTACTGCCGCTGGTGTGTCCATTGAGCAATTTATGCCCCTTATATGTTCTTTAATATGCATTTGGAATTCATGTTTTGTTTCACCAACATATCGTTTAGAACATTTGTTATGGTAGTTTAATCGTGTGTGAGAGTGAGTAAGTTTGAATGTGCGTTTTGTGTCCGTTCTGTGACAGAATGCGCCGTTGTGTTTGTTTCAAGGAAGGATGGTGACGCTTCTGCCTTGGATGCCATAAATGTTTTGGCATCCATAAACTTGCCTGTCACAATGGTGTCTTTGAATGGCGGTTCTGTGAATGTAGAGCGAGTGTTCCTGCGGCGAAGGATTACCTGTTTATCTAGTTTGCTATGTGGGCGCAGGACATAATTTATCTGGTATCGCATCTCAATTTGCTACACATATTTAAGCAGTTGCTATACATTCTGCAACATGCATAACTGTATCTGCTTATGCAAAATTGTACACGATTGCAATTTATCATTGATTTTCAAAATTCTATCATTAACCCTTTTAACAACAAATCCCTGAAAAAGTACATTCTTTACAATGTATACCATATTTTGTTGACTATTTTGAAATTAATATGCTAAGGCAGCAATGACTTCCAGCCATATTAATTTCAAAATATTCAACAGCTTTCCTATTTGTTTGCTCTGAGATTGAGACACAGGGGATTTTTCGGTGAAAGAGTTGATTGCTATATATTTTTGCCGATAGCTATACAATTTATAAGTTTGCATAGCAATACATGCTGTGCAAATATCAAATTCTAAATTATGCCCTGGGGTGGTAATCTGTTATGCATGGGATTCGAGTAGATGGATAGAGGCAACAACATTCAGTCAAATTGTTAAAATAATCTAGCAGACAATACAGATTTCAATAGCTAATGTTTTGATAACAATTTGACTGGAAATTGTAGCGGCAACAACTTCTATCAAATTGTGCTCAAAATAAGCAGCAATGTAATAACACTTGCTGAATATATTTCGAGCAACTTGATTGACAGTTATTGCTGACTAATAAACACATTCAATATTTTAGCTAACATATTTGTTTAAAACGTAGGTAGGCCTATGTCATATACATTATCGCAGTCCAATGTGAAATATATTTCCAAAGACTCGTAGGTCAGCCCGGCACATGCACGAGCTGACTGACATGCAGCAATTAGAAATGATATGATTACCAACTGATTGACAACGAAATGAACAAATTATAGCAGTTGCTAATACATATCACACTGGATTTCAATGACGTATATTTTACCAGCATTTGTTAGCTAATAATACTGAAAACCTGGAAATAACTCACACCAAAATTCTAGCGTGGGTTGACCAATAGTTGTAAGAATGATATTAGCAAGTCCTCATGAAGCAAAATTACATGCCTTACGCCGTGGAGATCAACACACTGCAGTTTATGACATTTTAATCTGGAACGTCATTGACACATTATCACACACGTTAAAGCACATTACCATTATGGGCTATGAATTTACTAATTTGACAGATGTTTATTTCCTGTGTGCAGATGACAGTTTATATGAAGTATGTTTAAACCTTACCTTCTAATGTTATTCTATCTTTTACTGTATGTATGATTACTGTATTCTGCGGCTGTAGTAGTAGAAACATCCTACAGCTGCAATCAGTCCTTCTTCGCTTTTGCCCACTGTGTCTTGTCCTTAGCCGAATGCCTTAGCTTCGTCAGGTCCATTCTTGACTCGAGTGTACCGAGTCCTGCTTTCTTGAGGTCACCTCGTAGCACACTTAGCAGATTTTTACTGTGTTAATATTAAAGAAACTGGTGTACATTTTTCAACAATTTTTGGTGGAAGATGTTGATGTCTACGACAGCACCATATTCCACCAAATTTGTTGAAAAATGAACACCAGTTCATCATTTAATTTAATCTGAGAATTTAAACTTTTGACACCAGAGTGGTATGGGGTAAAAGCTTAAGTAATCCACTTAATTGATTTTAAATCTTCTGGTTTAATTGTATGGTATTTGGGTATCTGTCCACTGACATATTGTCTGGAAGACGACAATTTGGAAAAAATGTTGTTAAATTATGCCACCTGTCACCTGCATGATGTAATAATTATTGCATTCATCATTGTGAACTGCCACCTGTCACCTGCATGATGTAATAATTATTGCATTCATCATTGTGAAACACTGTATAAAATCTGAGTATTATATTAAGGGAGTTGGTGGGTGATTCCCACAAGGGTACTGTATTTTATACTGGTTAATTCATATGAAGAAGACAGATATACATACCATATATTAAATATTGCCTTGTTCAAAGTTAAAGTGAAGTCTGTCAGTCATCCATCGGTCAGTCAGTCAGCCCGTCTGTTAGCCAGTCCGTCAGTCAGCCCAGCTGGCAGTTATCAGTGAACCGACCTGTCACTAAGAAGCGTGTCACTCAATCTGATCATCAATTGGTCTATCCATCTCTCAATCATTCAGACTAGCGAAGTGAAGCACTGCCCACACAAATCCGGAGATAAAAACGCTCTCTAATAAACAGGCATATTTTCTAACATTCGAAGAACATATCCGAACATAGAGCATTTCTGTTACATTACCGTCATAGATAGTGACTCTGTGGTAGAGTGTGTAGAGTGGATTTGATATTAGACATGCATCATGTTTGTTCAAGAGGCCTTTTGGAGCTCCTCAGCTGATGCAATTGTATAGCATTACGGAAACACATGTAGCATCATATAGTTGCATCTTGACTTTCATGGGGATTTTAGAGCTATGAACCCACAACTTCGAAAAGGACTGGAAGGCGAGTTCCAATATCACTAAAGCTGCAGAGGAGGAAACCCAAGAGTCTGCTCTTTCTCCACTTCTCAGTGTCACAATGGGGGTTACTGCTACCATTCATTTCTATGGTTTCGGATAGGTATACCAATACTGGAATGGACTCTGTTTTGGCATCATTCATGAAGAGGTTTGCAGTTGAGCTGTTCTGCAGCTATTGGAAGCATTGTATCGAGAGGACCATTTTCCCATTGATAAAGTCATCATTATCTGCATCCTGTATCTCTAGTGGCATACCTATCATTGAGATTAGAGGGTTTTGTCCTGTAGTGCCTACCCTCAAGCAGATGATTGTGCAGTGGGGAGCTAGCATGTGAAAAGCATAAGAGCATATGTGTACACAGATTTCAAAATATGGAGTTAAGGCGTTCACTGACTCAAAATATATTAAGTTCTTTAACATGTACAAAATATTATGTTGGGCATTTTGACATGAATCTAACCATTTCACTGCTGAATTCCCCATATTTTATTTTCAAGGCAACCATAAAAGAAAGTTGTTGAATATTTTGAAATTAATTTGACTGGAAGCCGTTGCTGCCTTAGGCAACAATGACTTCCAGTCAGATTAATTTTTAAATATTCAACAGAATAGGTTTGTAAAGAATTTACTTTTTCATGGATTTGTCCATGAAAGGGTTAAACTACTGTCCAAAATATTCAAAAGGCTTCAATCTATGGCTAGCCTAAACATGAGATCTAATTGCTTAAAGGGATGTCATGTGACTGTGTAAGTGTTACTTATAGGATAATCAATTATTCACACAGAGAGAGCAAATCATTTGCGCAAATTTACACTAGAAAATCTGATAAATGCATATCAAACAGGCTTTTTAATAGGTTATCTAATAAACAATTTTCAGACTATCAATCTCCATGCATGTAACCCGTTTTTAAACAAGTATAAGACAACAAGCAAAATCCAGAACTTGCTAATTAATTTGAAAATAAGTCGTTGCCGTGTCACTGCTAGACGTCTTTATCGGTAAAAGGCGAGTCCGTCAAGATATTTTGGAATAAAATCTGAGATTGTGTGTAAATAGAATTAATAACAAACAGAAGTAAATGTGATATTAAATTTGAGGACTTCAAATCCCCAGGTGTGATTATCTCTCTGACAAGTGGTTCTGTAGAGAACTACATATACCACAAGGTATTTGCTCTTAATGATAAACATTAACACTTAACATTCATATGTCTCAATTTCAAGACAACTACATGATTGTATGCAGGAAAGCTGGTGAATATTTTGAAAATACTTTGACTTATGAGGCATTGCTGTCCATGGGAAGCAACAGCTCACAGTCAAATCAGTTTCAAAATATTCAACAGAATAATCCTCGCGTCATAAACGGTTTTGCCATTTCTGGTATGTGAATATCATAGGGTTAACCCATACCACTCTGACGTTAAAATTTTTAATTTTTAAATTAAATTAAAATATGAACTGATGTTAATTTTTCAACAAATTTAGTGGAAGATGTTGCTGTCATAGACACCAAAATAGTATACCAAAATTGTCGAAAAATGTACACCAGTTTCTTTGCTACTGACACAGTAAAAGGTGGAATATTGACATAGGAGTGGCAAGCTTTAAGCAGTAAATGTTTGCATTGAGATGAGTTTGTAGAGGCTCTTACTTGCTCAAGGGAGATGTAATGTTTTCATAGAAAATTACATAATAATAATACAAGAAAATCTTTAATTAAAGTGTAAAAATATGATCAACCTTCTCTAGTATTTGAGGCAAACACTATAAAATAAGATTGATTACATTTTTTCAGTAAATAATTGGCTAAATCTATATAAAATATTAATGAGACATAACATAATGTCATATTAAATTGATATTAAAATATTTTACAATGTAATATACTATAAAATTTTGAGAATTACTTTAATGTATTGCTTTGAGTCTAATATAATTATCTTGATTTTAACACAAAATATGCACTAAGAGGATCTATTTAGCTTAATGGCTATATTGATCTTTTCTTCTGCTTACATTTTAGGCTGGTAAGATGAAAAAGTCACGGTACACAAATGAGGGTATGCAATCAGCATATGATGCTGTAAACAAGGCAAAACTTAGTGTATATAAGGCAGCAAAAGTGTACAATGTTCCGGAACAAACCCTTCGAGATAGAGTGAAAGGACTGGTTCCACATACGTCCACTGGCTCTGGTAGAAAATCACTTTTCTGCCAGAATACCGAACGCGAACTGGTCGACCATGTAGTATTCATGGCTAAGCTTGGCCATGGGTTAACACCAATACAGTTACGTGTGCTAGGTGGTAACATAGCCAGTGACTTAAAGCTTAACACAGGTGAAGTTCTAAGTAAAAATTGGTTACGTGGGTTAATGCGAAGATGGTCACAGCTGAAATTGGTCACGCCTGAAGCGCTTGAAATGAGTCGTTCGAAATCAACAACATCTGATGCACTTGACAATTATTTTAAAGAGTTAGGTAGAATTTTAGTAAAATACAATTTACATAACAAGCCACACAAGATTTACAATGTTGATGAGACAGGATTTTCCACAGAACACACACCTCCAAAGATCATAGCTGCAAAACATACATCAGCACGTGCACAGTCCATCACATCACCCAGAACACACATAACAACACTCTTGGCATGTGGAAATGCTCTCGGCAATCACTTACCACCATTCTTCGTGTTCGCCGGGGAAAAACACAATACAGATCTGCTAGAAGGGTGTCTTCCAGGAAGTGCAATGACAATGAGCGACAATGGGTGGTCAAACAGAGAAATCTTTCTTCAGTTCCTAGAAAAACATTTTCTGAAATACACCGACACTCGACAGCCAACTCTACTGTTATACGACGGACACACCTCACACATAACACCTGAAATCATCAGACTTGCACTAAAAAAAAACATAATTTTATTTGTTTTACCGGCACACACCAGTCATGCAACACAACCACTAGATTTAGCCGTTTTTGGTCCAATGAAACAATACTATCATCAACAGTGCCAACAATATATGCAACATAATCCAGGAAGAGTAGTGACTAGATATACAGTGTGTGGGTTGATCTGTAGGGCCATGGAACGGGCAATGACAAGCTCCAATCTACGAGCAGGATTCCGCAAAGCTGGTATCGTTCCTTTTAATGCTGGTGCTGTAAATGTCTCGATTGAGCATCCACTTGCTGAAGGTGACTGCTCAACAGAGACATTAACAGCATCCTGCCAATGTCAATGTAGTGCGTTTGTACGGGAATCATTAAAACGAAAACAACCTGAAATTCCTGTCAACCTGAATTCAAAACGGAAACAAAATGCATCTGGTGGAATTGCTGTTGCTGAACCCTCAAATATTCATATCGCCAATAGTGTCAATCAGCAAACTTCGGACAACACACCAACCTCACCAGCAGTTATCATCGGTCACAATGAACAACAGCCTTCAACATCATCATCACATCCACATCAGAAGAGGCAACAACGTGACCCACCACCAGATAGCCAACCACCATCAGAGTCTTTTGATTCCGAGGAGATGTGTTGTGTTTGTAAATCGGCATCACCACCTGGCTTATCAACATATCTTGCTCATGTTGGCATCATCTTTGTAAAGTGGGCAGAGTGTGACATCTGTAAGCACTGGGTGCACTTGAAATTCTGCACTAATGTATCCATTGTTCGGAAAAATACGCCTTTCCTGTGTCCACATTGTGAACCAGAACAATAACTAATTTCAAAATGTTTTTAGAGTAATTTAATTAGTATTTCATGTGTTTGATAATGTTCACGATGGCCGTTCTGAGCTACCCCACTTTTGCCACGGTTTTGTGGACCCGTGTTGCAAGATTTTAGTGTTAATTTTTAGTGCGACTCTAGTCAGTTTTAAAGTGATTTAAAGACATTTCTACGAACTTTTCATTGTAAATATTCGGATGTGGATGAAGAAATCATTCAAGGTATGTAAGAATGTGTAAGTTTTATTTGATTTTATTGTACGTTACTTATAAATGTCGATCAAAGTTACCAGTTTTCGTTTTGTACCACGGTTTTCGGGTACCCCATCCTACCTCTCCCCACCCACCCCACCCCCATTTCACTGAGTTAGTTACCTATTCTAAATAGACAGGAACTAGCACTTAGGCAGTAATAGTTTTGAACATAAATGCATAGGAAGTCTTCCAATCTTCCATTCAAATTATCTTCAAAATATTCAACAGTACATTTTATTTTGTTTTGGAAACATGCATAACCCTTTAATGACCAAATTTTTTCAAAAGATTAAAATATTTACTTATTAAATGTTCCTTTGCAGGCCAAGAGAAGACCACTTTTGCCAATTTACCGAGCCAGTCATTCCAGTGGAAAATTTCCAAAAGTAGTATTCTCTTGGCCTGCAAATGGGCATTCCTCAAGACCACTACAGAGGCCGGCTCTGGCCGTGTTTGTCATTAAAGGGTTAAGGGGATCACAAACGGGAATTAGAATTCAATAAAAAACACCAACAATTATAGTTAATCCTTTAATGGGCAAATTCGGTCAAGAAAATTTAAATAGCTGCCTATTGAATGTCCATTTACAGGTAAAGAGAACACAATTTTTGAAAATTTATCACTGGAATGACTGGTTCGGTTATCGAGCCAGTGATTCCAGTGGTAAATTTTCAAAAATTGTATTCTCTTGGCCTGTAAATGGACATTCCAGAAGACCATGACAGAGGCCAGTTTTGGCCGGTATGACCGTTAAAGGGTGTCATTAATTTTGGCACGTCAGAAAATTCACGGTATGATGTCATCGCATGAATTGTCAACCACGTGTTTTCAGATTATGACAAACATGTTTTTAGATTAGAAGAAATTTAAGCTTATTAAACATTAGCTCTGATTCAAGATCTAGTTTAACAAACACTAGTGTTTCTCTTGCCTCTCATTAACATACAGTGGTGTCTGAATGAGCTGTTGTGGGCTATCAATCATCAACAACAAAGTACTATTCCTGCGATGATGTCATACCACAACAATCATTCACGCGATGACGTTACTTTGCGATTCTCATGAGAAATTGAAAGAAATTACTTTCCGTGTCGAAATTTACTACTAAGGAATTTAAAAACATGCAAATGATATATTTAAATTTAAAAACGACTCAGATTGTGGAATCACCAGTCTGCATGATTGATCCCTATATGATCTAGCGTATGGAGTTGGTGCATCCAATATTTTTATTCTTTTTTTCTGATTTGCGTTTTATCGGTATCCTCGGGGTCGTGAGGAAGATCTTGTACATGGACACGTTTTGTCCACTGTGATTGGGTAGATTATAATGTTGTGCAACAGTGGTATCCTTGTGTGATTTAATATCCCTTTAAGTGATCTTTTACTCATATGTAGAATTCATGTTTGGTTTCTCCCACATACTGTTTGTGACAAGATGTGCATGTGAGTAAGTATATGACATTGCGAGTGTCACAATAGGTTTTTGCTTTACATCTGTATTTTAGACACGTATGAGTGCTTGTGAATTCACGTTTACTATCTATTTTGTGACAGAAAAACATTATTTCCTGGCACATGTCTGGTGCATGGAGATAGAATTTGAGGTTTTTCGTTGAAATCACGTTTTGGTGGGAAACTCAAATCAGGCTGAGACAAGGGTGTCTTTGAGTGGGATTCTTTCTGTAGCCAAACATGGGTGGTGTGGTGAATGTGCTTCTGCATTTGGGGCTGCTTTCTAACATGAATTCCGGTCCAAGACTTTGAAATAATCTACCTGCCCATATCCGAAACTGTCACAAAATTGAGCCTTTTAAATCTAGCCTAAAAACGTATCTTTTTCATCTTTAAAATTTGTAAAGCGCCTTTGAGCGATTAATTTCGGAATTGGCGCTCTAGAAATATTTACATACATACATACATACATACATTCCCAATTCTTTTGGATGATTTTCTTGGCTCTATGGCATTGAGTGTGAAAGTCCATAATGCATATGCGATACATGTATTTTTCTCCAAGTTTTTAGATTTGGGTATAAGTAGATCATATTTTGAGCATGTGCAAGCTTTCTGATAGCTATTTAGAAGAAGCTCGGGAGGATAGTCTCGCTCTTCTGATAGTATCCAATGAGCTCAAGCACATGTGTGTGGAAATCGATTTCCTTGCTACAGATTCTGGGTAGTCGAAAGAATTGTCCATATGGGCTGGAATTTTTGGTGGAGTAGGGGTGTGCAGATTGGTTGTGTAAATATCTGTGTGTATCTGTAGGTTTACAGTACAGGTCAAAGCTGATTGAGCGGTCTGTATCAATGTATACATAAGTGTCCAGAAAGCTCACTTTGGTCGTAGATTGTTCGGCCATGAATTTGATAGAATGATGTGATGTATTCACAAAGATGATGAATTCATCTAGTTTTTGTTGACCAGATGTCCAAATCATAAAAATGTCATCGATGTAGCGGAGGTAGAGGGCAGGTTTGTGAGGTGCTTTAGAGAGTAGTCTTTTCTCCAGTTGGGCGATAAAGATAATGGCATATGTTGGTGCTACTTTATTGCCCATTGCTGTCCCCTCCCCCAACCCCATACACACCCACCGCCGATTTGGAGGTGTTTATTGGCCATTAAAGCCAAAGTTATTATATGTCAGTACTATAGATAGGAGGTCTAGTAGTCACCTGGGTGTAAGTTTGCATGGGCTGCAGAATTCTCAGATATGTTGGGCGGTTGCTTTTAATCCTTCCGTGTGAGGGATGTTGATGTAAAGTGAGGTGACGTCCATGGTGACTGGAATAGTGTGATCGGGTAATTTGCCGAATTTTTCTAGTTTTGTTGATGAAATCTGTGGTGTCCTTGACGTATGAAGTGATGTCATGAAGATGAGTTTTAAGGTGTTCATCTATAAAGCTACTGATGTGTTCAGTAGGGCAGCCATTACCGCTCATAATTGGTCTACCTGGTGTGGGAGTGATTTGCTTATGGATTTTTGGTAGTAGATAGAAACGTGCAGTGTGTGGGTTGTCTACCCTTAGTCTGTTAGCAGTGTTCCGAGTTATCTCCCCTTTTAATACTAAACCTGTGATGGTGGTTTCCACTTTTTCATTGTTTTGTCGTTACGGTTTCTGTGACCAATGTATAATAGCGCATGTCTCCCAATTGTTTTGAGTGCTTCCGCATTGTAATCATATGCATTTAGTATAACAGTGTGTCCCTTATCAACTCTTTTGATGACAATTGATTTGTCATTAGCTAACTCTGGTGCTAGTTTTCTCTCAGATGGGGGTGACGTTTCCCCTATAGTTTCGGCAGTGTTTTAGCTTGTTCAGATCATGTTTAACTTTCTTAATGAAGGTGTCTAGAACATGACCATTCCCAGGTGGAGGTGTCCATTTGCTGGGTGATTTGAATTTTTTACTTATTCACTGTGAATATGGAGGAGACTTGTGGTTACCGGTTACAAAAAATAATTTTTTATGGTTACATGGTTACACTGACCTCTAAAAACAACAATCAAATTTTACCAGTTACACTAAAACCAATTTCCCGGCTACACCGAACCAACAATCAAAAAATCTGGTTACGCAAAAAATATTTCCGGTTACAGGATTCAAAAAATCTGGTTACACAAAGAAGAAATCTGGTTACACAAAGAAGAAATCTGGTTACACAAAGGACAAATCCGGTTACAAAATGAAATTTGTGGTTACAAATACAAATTTCCGGTTACAAACCAAAATCTCCGGTTACACATAACCAGATTTTATCTGATCCCGGTTACACCAATGAGCAACTGCAAACGGATCCGAGAGTATAAAAGCAAGTGCAGAACAGAGCACTGACATTCAGACTTTGATCTAACAATATCAAGCGTATGAAAGCTGAAGAAGAGTTCCTGACCAGTTGATCAGGTATATTTAAATTTATTTAAAGTATACAAAAGCATCATTTGGCATGCTGTGACCAATTAAGTTATTTCAGAGATGTACTGTATTGTACTGGAGAGATAAGCATTACATGTGTATAGATTATAAATGGCTATATAAACATGAATCGCAGGATACCATTACATAAAGGTCAATATTACCTACCTGTCTGACTGTGCCAAGCCAACTTACAATAATCTCAGTGAGCAATAACTCTAGAGCTGCCGAATATTTTGAAAACAATTTGACTGAAAGTTGTTGGTAACTTAGCTACTAACAACTTTCAGTAAAATTGTTATCAAAATTATTCAGCAATCCCAGGCCAAACAACAACGAATGGTAGCCTGGTATTTGATGGAAAACCATGAAATACCATGGTCAGCTCTCAAATACCGGCAGTCCATGGTATCTCAATGGTAACTATGAATTACAATTGTATTGACCATGGTAGTCCATCCTTATCATTGACTATCATGGTGCTGGTAAAGGTAAACCATGTAAAATTATGGGGAACTTTTAAATCATCCTAATTTTGCTTCAAACTGAATACAATGATGATAGAAAACAAGTCTGTAAAGTTGCATTTTCCTTGTCACAAATTTTTTAGCATCAATGGGGAAAAAATTGTCATGATATGGGATAGGGAGGGGGGGGGGGGGGGAACATACTGACCAAACAAATAATAGACTTGTCCCTAGCCACATGGGATGACTAACCTATCCATGAACACATTCAAGTAGGTTTAGTTGTTGAATGGTAACCAAAGATAAAGGGACACAACCTTTGTCCTTCTCAAAGCAGAAATGTCGAACGAAAACTCGGCATTTTCATGGACAGTCAGAAAGCTGATGGATCCATTGATGGACAGATAGACTGACTGACTGACCTACATATTAACCTGCATTTCCCTACAACTAGAGCCAATCTTCCCATGAAGTTCATCACAATACTCCAAGCAAATGTAAAGTTATAGAAAGAAAACTTAAAATTTGCATGAACAGGTACACAGGGTCAGACAGACAGACGGAGAGACAGATGGATGGCCTGACTGACTAACCTACAAAATAACGTGCGTTTCCATACTACCATATCCAACCTTCCCATCAAGTTTCTTCATATGCCAAGCAAAAGTAGTTATTAAATGAAAACACAAAATTTGTACGGATGGACAGACACATGGTTCAAAACGCTGATGGATGAATGGACAGATAGACTGACTAACCCACAAAATAAGCTGCGTTTCCATACTACCATAGCCAACCTTCCCATGAAATTTCTTCACGACATACCAAGCAAAAGTAGTTATCCAATGAAGACCCAAAATTTACACGGATGGGCGGACACATGTATAAATGGGCCGATGGACTGACCCACAAATTACCCTGCATTTGCCTACTACTAGGGCTGCGCGATATACCGATACCATATTTAAAACTGATATCCTGCAGACGGTTTCATAACCAATTATAAAAAATAAATATCGAAAAACCGAATATGAACACATTTTCGGTTTTTCGTATCAGGATTGATAAAAATAAAAGATTCTAACGAGCATGAAAAGCGTAATGAATAATAATGGCCATACTTTCCATTAAGCTACATTCGGGGCAACTAATAATTGAAGGTGGCCCCAATTGCGCATATTGTGTAACTCCATGTAACTCGCTGTACGCCGAGAGAAATCAAGCAGCGAATTAGTTAAATAAATATACACTCGTCTTTTCTCTGGTAGTCTCAGATAAATTTGCAATATAAAACACAATACTAATGCGGGAATTTGTCATTGAAATTTGTATCGTGGAATACATTTCTAAACAACGGCATCCATTTTATTTACGTCACCAGCTAATTAACATAATGCAGTCGTCCCAAAACTAAATCGCCCGAATGCATAAAAATCTCGCCAATAAATATAATGCTAAATACATTTTGCTGATTAGGATATAATTTTAAATAAGATTATTACTCAAACCGTTTTTAAAACGTTATCTTCTATACACAGTAGCATATTAACTTATGAAATTTGCTTCCGCAATATTTTCGGCATGATTTCGTCCTCGGGCCGAATTGGAAATGAAAGGGAGATAATTACATCATAATTAATTACAATCACGTGATTTACGTCTTTTTGCAACCTGTTTTGCTGATTTTTGATCAATTTTGACAAAATAAATGCTGTTTATTTAAATGTGCGTAATATTTAGGCAGTCTAATTAATAATTTCACTCCCGCGATGATGGATATTATAAGCTTTAAAGCCGTAAAACGTTACGAATGTATCAGGGCATGAAAATACGTTCTGTTTTCGTGCTATTTTTTATCATTGCAAGTTTTTATTTCATGTCCATAAAACCAATATTTGGTTACAACCAATATGAAGTCATATCGAAACCGATATGGCTGCAAGCCAAACCGCGCAGCCCTACCTACTACCATAACCAAGTTTCCAATGGAGTTTCATTACAAAAACTCCAAACAAAAGTAGTTATCGACCGAAAACCCAAAATTTGCACGAATGGATGGACACATGGGCAGATCGATGCTGGATGAATGGACTGACTGACTGACCCACAAATTAACCTGCATTTTCTTATTACCATATACACGCGTAGGCGCGCCTACTATCTTAGTTACCGCTTTACGTCTAACGACATGATCTAACCCTTTAGCACTTACATACACATCCTTGATGATGGACTGACAGGAAAATTCTGTTCAATATTTTGAAACTACTCTGACTAGCTAGGATCTGTTGCTGTCTACGGTTGTGTCATGATTGAGTGAAGTAACAGCATTCATCAGGCAAGTTTCATAAGAGATCATTGATTGGAGCTTATCCTCGCCATATACCGAGCTGGAGAAGTGCCTCCCACATAACCAGGTCATTGTGACACGAGGTTAATATAAATTAGCACATCTAAGGTCACTGTGCCATGAGACAATTGACAGAGGTCTAACGTGTCTGTGACAGAATATAGATATGACTTAGTGGCCATGACATGCGTATATACATCACGTGAGCATACTAAATAAAGCTCTTCAAATCCTGAATATCTTGATGCATTAGTTGCATAAATCCATTAAGTGTGCTGCGAGGTGAACTCAAGAAAACAGGACTCGGTACACTCAGATCAAGAATGGACCTGAGAAAGCTAAAGATCTTGGCTGAGGACAAGAGACAGGGGTCAAAAGTGAAGAAGGACTGATTGCAGCTGTAGGATGTTTCTACTACTAGAGCCGCAGAATACAGTATCATATATTAGTTGATAGTAACTCTTTAAGGGCTAAGAAAGTTGAGATTCTTATTTATTGAATATTCTTTTAACGACCAAGAATAGACTACTTTTGAAAATTTACCACTGGAATGACTGGCTCACTCATTGAGTCATTTCAATTGTAAATTTTCAAAAATACCCTTCTCTTGGCCTACAAATTGACATTTCTCGAGACAATGTCTAATGCTGGTTTTGCTGTCTTCATTAGGTGATTAAATAGCGGCAAATAAACTAACAATTGAGAATGAAATGAATTAGCTTGAGTCTGACAGTGTGAGTTAAACTAGAGCAAGTCTGTCTGTATATTATGAGTCGATTATCCAGCACACACTCTATCTGTGGTGTAAGTGTCAGGGCCACAGCTTATCTTATGCATGGGTTGAAAGCTAAATAAATCATATTTATTTCATGTCCTGTCACACGTATGAGTAGTCTGTCTGTTGAACTATATACACCTAGTTATCAGAGTAATATTTAACGTATTTTACAGAAGGATTGACATAAATGACACCTCAAATGCTGCTTATTGGATTTGCCCCAAATTTAACACCGCATAAGATCATTGATGATTTCCAGACTTTGGCCATGATCTGAACAAAAAAATGTGGCTCTGGATATGATCAAAATCAGAATATAGGTATATCTCCAAAAAAATTGACTAATCAAAATTCTGAATAGGAGTTCTGACGTCTATCACCATAGGACCCTTTCCACAAAATTTGGTTAAAATCCACATAAGCTCACCTGGCCATTCCATTCTGGCCAGGAAAGGTAATAATGGAAGGGCAAGGGTTTGCAGACTCTTAGTGCTCTCGTTTTAATTACTCATTCATATGTTTTTTTATCCACAAAGGTAACAAGAGATGTGATAGTGAATGAGCACATAGAACCTTAGGTAAAGATCAGAAACTCATTCTTGTACCAAATTCAACAAGATCTTGACTGTAGGCCCTCCAATGGATAACACTTGTGACTCATTTCAGATTGCAAATGTAATTGAAATCAGTCCAGTGGTTCTTAAGAAGTTGTTTAACCCTTTAATTGACTAAATTTCTTCGAAAAATTAAAATATTTACTTATTGAATGTCCATTTGCAGGCCAAGAAGACTATTTTTGAAAATTTACCACTGTAATGACTGGCTCGGTTATTGAGCCAGTCATTTCAGTGGTAAAATTTATAGTCTTCTCTTGGCCTGTAAATGGACATTACTCAAAACCACTACAGAGGCCGGTTTTGTCACTAATGGGTTAGAGAGAGTTGATGTCCGCAGGTGGGACAACATTGCATTTATACCCAAAAACGTAACATTGACGCGGTTGTCGTTGCCTGTGGAACCTATCTCTCTGCCATCTCAGACAATAATCCACTATAATCAACAATATTTTACAACATTGCTGTACGCTTAGCCACCAACAACTTTCAGTGAAATTGTTTTCAAAATATTTAGCCAGTCCTGAGATATAACCCCTGGAATATTGTCTGAAAACAACTCAGCCATCAAGACAGTTAAAACAGCGGCGGCCTGTATTCAGTCAGTGTGAGTTAAGCCGAGTAACCTCCCTCCAGCCTTCAAACACATAACGTGTGCAGCTTTTCTACATGTGAACCAACCAACTATGTCTTTGTTATTTACTAACTTTATGGATTTGACCCAGTAATGTATTGCTGAACACACATTTTGCTCTACTGGTAACATAGTCTCAAGGTCAAACCAAATTATTCTTTTGCTTTACAAACTCTCCTAACTTCAGTTTTCTATATCTAGAAAAATAATGCTGGAACTTTAGGGCATTATTTCTAGCATTAATTCTGTCCATTTTATTAAACATTGACAGTCAAATTCATCCCTATCCCTCAGAACTTGAGTTTTCTGAAATTCTGTGCTGCCTAGCTTTGCTATAGCTCCTTAATGGTTAGATTATGCTTATTTTATGGCCAAAGGCTAAACTGCAACAGCAACAGCTTTCAGCAACATTATTTCCAAGACATTTTTGAAGCATTTTTCAATATCTCTAATAGAGCGATCTGTCCCGAACTTGGGTTGAATGCGTGTCTGTGGCACCTCGAAGACGTATGACAATTTTATGGTAAAAAACTAAAACGTAACACCTTTCAGCAACACTGTTTCCAAAATATAGAGTTTTGACCTTTATGCAGCCCGACAAAAAGAATATATCAACGATATGGGTATTTGACAAATTTGTCCTTGTTTTTCACCATCTCCGAACTTGAGATTTGAGTGCGAATTTCGCAAAACAAGATTAAATCTGTCTGGCCTAAGACTCAAGTAATCCGTTAATATGTTCTAACTGGCCCCAATAAAAGTTGAACATGAAATTTCGCATGTGGATAATCCTACTAAGGTTAAAACTGAAAAATTAATACAAATAAATATTTAACACTAGAATCGTCAAAATTGGTCAAGAAAGAAAATATTCTCTTGAAATGTCCATTTGGAGGCTAACCCTTATCGAGCCAGTCATAAATTTTCAAAAATAGTCTTCTCTTGGTATGCAAATGGACATTTCTCAAGAACACTGCAGACTATTTTTGAAAATTTATCACTGTAATGACTGGCTTGATAACTGAGCTAGTCATTCCAGTGATAAATTTTCAAAAACAGTTTTCTCTTGGTCTGCAAATGGACATTTCTCAAGACCACAGCAGACTATTTTTGAAACTTTATCACTGGAATGACTGGCTCGATAACCGAGCCACTCATTCCAGTGATAATTTCAAAAATAATCTTTTCTTTAAATTTTCTTGAAGAAATTTGAAGGTTAAAGGGTTAAGGTAAGACTATTTTTGAAAGTTTACCACTAGTATAACTGGCTCTGTTAACACTCCAGCCATTCGTGTGCATTTTCTAAAATTATCTTCTCTTGGCCTGTAAATGGGCATGACTCGAGACCACTCCGCGACTACATTAACTTGAAGCTTTGGTTAACTGAAGCTTTGGTTAACTTGAAGCTTTGGAAATCAACAACAGCTAAAATAAAATCAGCTTTGTATATATTGTATAAACATACACATGTAAATTATTTACTTTAATATTTTGTCATTTGCACTCTTTTTCATGGCAATTACATATCAGTTACCGTATTTACACAAGGGTACTCTGCTAGCGTGTTTAGTCCGCACCCCTAAATTTGATCCAAATCGGTTTTAAAAATCCTAGTTTTCATAACTATATACGCTGCTGTGATATGGAGTTGCAATGAGTGAGATTGACGAAATAACTAAACACAGCTGACATTAAAGGGGAACACAAGAAGGGTCACCATAGATTACATAAATCACGTAGTTCTATTGTAGAGCCCATATTTAAGCTACTGTGTAAAAATTTCCTGTGACATTTAATTATAAATCTGATTCAAATTGCGTTAAAAAGCGCTATGTTGCTCTAATTTTCTGCGAGTTAATTCAACCTATGACGTCATAGGTTGAATCCCGTCCGAAAAATACCACGATAACGCTAGAGAGAAACCACTGATAAAACGCAATTCACACCGTTATTGCAATAGCGCTGTTGGATGACAGTGAGAAAAACATTCAACCTATGACGTCATAACCTAATTCTCGAAAAGAAATTTGGCTAACGTTTCACATATTCAACTAACAAATATATCTACTTATAACTTGAGCACAAAGCTTATAATTATATCTTTAAAAACGTTACGGCCTCTAGATTAATTTTATATAAAGTAGTATAGGGGGTCTGGTGATTCCCTTTAACCCACTGCTAACACTCAAGCTGGCCAAACACAGCTTCTGCAGCGGTCTTCACAAGTGTCCATTTGAAGACCATGAGAAGAATATTTTCGAAAATTTACCACTGGAATGACTGGCTCGATTTAACCGAGCCAGTCATTCCAGTGATACATTTTCAAAAATAATCTTCTCTTGGTCTGTGAATGGGTATTTATTGAAGAATTTGAGGGGTAAAGGCCTGACTAAACTACACAGCAAACTGAATTTAGAAACAATAACCTACTTATCACATGCTGGGAAAAAACATCTGACAAGGTTGGCTGATAAGATATTAGCATCTAATCATATGATCCACTTGATAACATAAATCTATGTTTTTTTCATTACAAATATGACTAAAGATTTGCTTAATGTATGGCTTTCTCTATTATATATGGTAATACTGGTATTATGATATTTAAAACACCCACAGAATGGCCATTAAATATTTTAATACCGGTATTAGGGATTGAGGTAGATAAACTTAAATCTAATACACCTTTAAACATTGATTCAAAAATTTAAGATCACGCTTAACTGTCTCGCTGCCGCAAGCCACCAGACAATAATTTCAATGAACAACAAGAGGTATCAGAAGATACCAATATCTCACATTTTTAAGTTACCGCAGGATCTGGCTGCCGCAGGACCCGGTCCGCTCAGGACTAAATATTCTCCGAAGAAATAATGTCCAAGCCATGTACATATATAGAATTAGACTGCCCATTTGACCACTGGCTACTGCCCTCAGATTGACTCAAGAACAAAATAATTTGTTGTACTGTAGTCTACTAACTATAAGCTTCAAAATGATATGTGACATGACCACATTTGATAAAAATTTATTTTCTGCCCACCATTTCCCCACCCCTGCCCCTGAGGGGGGGTAATATCAAAAGTCCAATGTGGCATGCACATCCCTGGCCATGTGTGCAATCATCCCCAAAGTTTTAAGTTTCTATGTGAAATGGTCTAGGAGTTGCGTTACAATCGATTGGTGCCCACTTTTGACACCGCCCCCTACCCTCAGTTTGACCCAAGATCAAAATAATTCCTTGTACTGTAGTTTACTCATCACTGACTTGAAAATGATGTGACATGACCACCTTTGAAAACATTTTATTTTTTACCCCACATTTTCCACCCCCAGGGCCATACCCATGGGGGGGGGGGGGGGGGAATATCAAAATTCCAAAAGTATCATGCACATCCAATAATCCCCAAAGTTTCAAGTTTCTATCTGAAATGGTCTAGGAGGAGTTGCATTACAATCGATAATTACTGGCCAAATTTGACCTTTTGACACCTGGGCCTGGTGTAAATGTTGTTTTAAAAAAATTTAACGCGGCAAAAACCTATACCTGGCTGTATAACCTGCATACAAATCATCCTTAAAATAATTTTTGAAAATCAATTCACTTTTTATGTGGACAAATCCTAAGCATTGCATAGAACATGTGTATGAAGTTTTATTCAAATCGCATAAAGGTATAATTGTCGTTTTAAAAAACTTAACGCAGCCAAAACCTATACCTGGCCACATAACCGGCATACAAAACCAGGCAATAA
This sequence comes from Chaetoderma sp. LZ-2023a, assembly GCA_034401795.1. Classification (NCBI taxonomy): domain Eukaryota; kingdom Metazoa; phylum Mollusca; class Caudofoveata; order Chaetodermatida; family Chaetodermatidae; genus Chaetoderma; species Chaetoderma sp. LZ-2023a. Next base: position 45,848,132 of record CM067369.1, on the reverse strand, counting down.
AATAATCAGAGTTCAAACGGCGAAAAAATCTGGAAACAATGTCAAAGTCAATTGCCTTTTGATGTGGACTAGTCCTAAGCATCGCATAGAACAAATCTGTGAAGTTTTATTCAAATCGCCCACCCCTACTGGGTGAAAATGTCGTTTTAAAAAAACTTAACGCAGCAAAAAACCTATACCTGTCTATATAACCTGCATACAAATCAGCCTTAAAATAATCAAAGTTCAAACGGTGAAAAAGTCCGGGAAAAATGTCAGTCGATTTTCTTTTGATGTGGACTAGTCCTAAGCATCGTATAGAACAAATCTGTGAAGTTTTATTCAAATCGACCAACCTCTTGTGGGTGTAAATGTCATTTGAAAAAACCCGTAACACAGCCAAGAACCATAACCAGGATATGATTTGCATGCAAATGAGCACTAAAATAGACGAAGTTCAAACGCCAAAAAAAATGGAAAAAATTTGAAAGTCGATTTCTTTTGGACGTGGACTGGTCGGTCCTAAGCATTGTATAGAACAAATCTGCGAATTTTTTTTAAATCGGACAACCCCTTGTGGGTGAAAATGTCGTCCACAGCCAAGGACGATAACTCTTGACACATAAAATATTCTATGTTCAAACATGATAAAAGTATGGAAAAGATTATAAAATCAATATAACTTTGATGCAGACTCGTCCCAAGCATCGCATGGGTTTCAAATCAGATAACCACAAATGTTATTTTAAAAAGATTAACCTGTCCGGACGCCAACGCCGACGCCAACATTTTTTCCCCCTCTACCAAGATCTCTTTTTTCAACTTTGTGAAAATGCAAGATAAAAATTCTTGACTTTGCTGAATGTTTTGAAAACAATTTGACAGAAAATTAAGCCACCAACAACTTTCAGTCTAATTGTTTTCAAAATATTTAGCAGGCCCAGAGGTATAACCATTGGAATATGTTGTCAGTAAAAACTCAGCAGTCAGATGGTTAAGTCAGTATTAAGGATTTAGGGCAAGACTTAATTGTTAATTCACTTTCAAATAATCAGTCCTGTTTTCCTCTCCATTTCAAGTCAAACGGCTACATCATAGGGGAGTTTACCCATCTAAATTTATACATCTGTTCCATAGTTACTTCCCTTTAACTGGAGTTGTACAAATAGCTTCCAAAATCACACTTGAGACACAATTAGTTTTGAAATTGCTCCATTAGTGGTTTAGTACAGTACAACAATATAAACGTTAGACGGTAATATCAAAAGTCCAATGTGGCATGCACATCCCTGGCCATGTGTGCAATCATCCCCAAAGTTTTAAGTTTCTATGTGAAATGGTCTAGGAGTTGCGTTACAATCGATTGGTGCCCACTTTTGACACCGCCCCCTACCCTCAGTTTGACCCAAGATCAAAATAATTCCTTGTACTGTAGTTTACTCATCACTGACTTGAAAATGATGTGACATGACCACCTTTGAAAACATTTTATTTTTTACCCCACATTTTCCACCCCCAGGGCCATACCCATGGGGGGGGGGGGGGGGGGAATATCAAAATTCCAAAAGTATCATGCACATCCAATAATCCCCAAAGTTTCAAGTTTCTATCTGAAATGGTCTAGGAGGAGTTGCATTACAATCGATAATTACTGGCCAAATTTGACCTTTTGACACCTGGGCCTGGTGTAAATGTTGTTTTAAAAAAATTTAACGCGGCAAAAACCTATACCTGGCTGTATAACCTGCATACAAATCATCCTTAAAATAATTTTTGAAAATCAATTCACTTTTTATGTGGACAAATCCTAAGCATTGCATAGAACATGTGTATGAAGTTTTATTCAAATCGCATAAAGGTATAATTGTCGTTTTAAAAAACTTAACGCAGCCAAAACCTATACCTGGCCACATAACCGGCATACAAAACCAGGCAATAAAATAATCAGAGTTCAAACGGCGAAAAAATCTGGAAACAATGTCAAAGTCAATTGCCTTTTGATGTGGACTAGTCCTAAGCATCGCATAGAACAAATCTGTGAAGTTTTATTCAAATCGCCCACCCCTACTGGGTGAAAATGTCGTTTTAAAAAAACTTAACGCAGCAAAAAACCTATACCTGTCTATATAACCTGCATACAAATCAGCCTTAAAATAATCAAAGTTCAAACGGTGAAAAAGTCCGGGAAAAATGTCAGTCGATTTTCTTTTGATGTGGACTAGTCCTAAGCATCGTATAGAACAAATCTGTGAAGTTTTATTCAAATCGACCAACCTCTTGTGGGTGTAAATGTCATTTGAAAAAACCCGTAACACAGCCAAGAACCATAACCAGGATATGATTTGCATGCAAATGAGCACTAAAATAGACGAAGTTCAAACGCCAAAAAAAATGGAAAAAATTTGAAAGTCGATTTCTTTTGGACGTGGACTGGTCGGTCCTAAGCATTGTATAGAACAAATCTGCGAATTTTTTTTAAATCGGACAACCCCTTGTGGGTGAAAATGTCGTCCACAGCCAAGGACGATAACTCTTGACACATAAAATATTCTATGTTCAAACATGATAAAAGTATGGAAAAGATTATAAAATCAATATAACTTTGATGCAGACTCGTCCCAAGCATCGCATGGGTTTCAAATCAGATAACCACAAATGTTATTTTAAAAAGATTAACCTGTCCGGACGCCAACGCCGACGCCAACATTTTTTCCCCCTCTACCAAGATCTCTTTTTTCAACTTTGTGAAAATGCAAGATAAAAATTCTTGACTTTGCTGAATGTTTTGAAAACAATTTGACAGAAAATTAAGCCACCAACAACTTTCAGTCTAATTGTTTTCAAAATATTTAGCAGGCCCAGAGGTATAACCATTGGAATATGTTGTCAGTAAAAACTCAGCAGTCAGATGGTTAAGTCAGTATTAAGGATTTAGGGCAAGACTTAATTGTTAATTCACTTTCAAATAATCAGTCCTGTTTTCCTCTCCATTTCAAGTCAAACGGCTACATCATAGGGGAGTTTACCCATCTAAATTTATACATCTGTTCCATAGTTACTTCCCTTTAACTGGAGTTGTACAAATAGCTTCCAAAATCACACTTGAGACACAATTAGTTTTGAAATTGCTCCATTAGTGGTTTAGTACAGTACAACAATATAAACGTTAGACTGTTTCCAAAGGCAGAAGCACAAACATGTTAATTAGTACAATTTTCAAAACGATGTAACAAATATTCTGTTGAATATTTTGGACGTAATTTGATTCGAAGCAGCAACCCCTTCCGATCAAATTGAGTCCAAAACATATAACATTAAGACTTATTTTGTTTCAGAAGCATGAGAAGTTATTTCTGAGCTGTACTCTACCTGTTTTTATAAACTGCAGAAATTTGTCCCAAAAACCCAGCACAGTCAATGTCCATTGTCTCTGGTCAAATTATAGACCTATATACGCAGTCTAGAGGTATTTGTTTTACACAGTCAAGCTGGGTAGGACTGACCTTCAATGGGCTTCCTTATCATGTAGTTACTAGAGAATGTGTTATACACTGTCAAGCAGGGTAGGACTGACCTTCAATAAGTTTCCTTATCATGTAGTTACTAGAGTATTTGTTTTACAATGTGTCTCGGATGCATGCATTCTATGTTTAAAACACTCTTAACAACATTAACAACTGTTAACACTTTAGCAATAAAAGTATAATAATATGTGTTCACAGAATGTCCAGTTACAGGTCAAAAGACTGGTATTTGGGATAATTTACCACCGTAATAATTGGGCTGGTTATATAAAGACAGCCCAGTAATAAATTTTCAAAGATAATATTCTCCTGGGCTGCATATGGACATTTAAAAAAAACCAATTCAGAAGGCATTTTTGTCCAGCTTGAGGATTACGTGGTTAAATATAATTAGTAAATTAGTAAATATAATTACCCTGCCTCCATAGTTTCCTCCTCTACAAGAACGCCATCAGTGTTTTCATTCACTCGCAAAAACACATAGCTGTCCATGTTTGGTCGAACGGCTGAAAACATACGAGAATAAATAACCCCTATACATACAAGATTGAAGATAATTTATTTTCATATATGTACAGTAAATAATTTAACAGTTCAATACACGCATTAAAGCATACTGAGGTGTATCAGTGACATATAACATTCCTACATATTACATACAACATAGAACACGATATAATATATGTTATTTTAATATTTTAATAAATTACATATGGAGACTAGTTATGACAATGGACACGATATTTACATATATTATGATAAATACTATCAGAAACTCTGAATATAAATATGGTATAAGTATGGTATAAATGAGCGCCTGGGTTCTAGTACGCTGTGCCTGACAATTTGCCATAGCAGCATTAATAATCTGCTCTCGGACTGTGGCATAGCCATGGCTGAGTGAGGGTTCATAACCAACCCAGGGGCTGATAAGACTCCTGCCTCCTCCATTGTCCAGCACGCGCTGATGATGGAAGACGCTATATATCGAAATTACCTGCATACTTGCAAGCCTATGCCGGTTCCAGCGCTTAGAAAGAGTGTAACGAGTTAGAGTTCATTGAATGCGTTACTATTTTGATATAACATCTTACATCCTCAGTGGAAAAAATGTCCCAGTGGAGACATGCGCACCCAGTCATGTGCCAGCGGACAAGCGGTATAGTGTTAATGCTATAGACCTCATCATGGAGAGGAGTTTAATGTAATTCCGGAATCCAGCCAGCGCTCGATTAGTTCAAAG
>CM067369.1:45814886-45842886 GCA_034401795.1 Chaetoderma sp. LZ-2023a | reverse complement strand
CACCGGGATGACACCAATTCCTATTAGTCTAGATTATTATCTCGGGAGCAAAGCTAGGCTCTCTACTGCTGCGTGTATAAGGCACATATGCACCTATTCTCCTTCGATCAATACTCACCATTCTATTACTTCTGATATACAGCTGGCCCTGACAGCTGGCTCTAGGACTATAGACTTAGAAAGCTTTACCGACTCCTTGGAACCAGGTACTCGGCTCCCAGCTGCCGAGTACCCGTCTACCATAGAGCTCATTCTTGTTTGCATAGCGACAAGAGAATACATGCTTTTTGCAGTTGGAAAGTCTTAAGATTGTTTACGCCTAAGTCTTTTTACTGTGATTAATTGTGATAGCTTGTGCGTTCTCAAAAGGATATTTTGGATTAATATGGATGCTTCCGATGATAACCAAGTCGTATATTTCCATGTTATTCCATAGTTAAAAGACTTAGGTCTCTAAAATTTCGTCTGTGTCGCATGTTCCAATTTCTAACCCCAAAGAATCTGAGACGTGTGTTAACAACGAAATATGCCAGATGATCGCCTTCCTTTAAATCCCCAACAGGCGATCGGCAGATATGAAATTAGGTGTTGGCTTATCGGTGTTTTAACACGATTATCGGCTGACATCATTCTCCGTAAGATCCGAGCGGGTGTCGTCACACCCGTGTTTCTCGGATGTTTATGTGAAGAAAATGTTTCATTAATTCGCGCATCTGATTCTGGGTGCTGCGTACTTTAATTGGTACCAGAAAAACTTTGGAATTTTCAAGTTGTGCGTGTTATCACGATCTGTTTGCAAAGATCAGTGGTTTCAAAATTCCTGATTTAGATGTGTGGTCTGTGGTTTTACCGTGTGCTACAGCAGTTTGTTTACATTTTGTTGTTTCTTCACATATCGTTTTGGCCTTCGTTAGGAGTATAATTTATATTTATTAGTAAATATACCCCGAATGCTATGCGATATGATTCCTGGTTCCGTTATACATCCTTGAGGATCAGTGTATGGATGTATTATTGCCCGCTTCGTTCTTGTCGTCATAATCAATGCGATCTTTGCTGTAACGTTGCGGGGTGGGGTGCGGGAGGGTGACAGTTAATTTATGGTCAATATATTTGAAAATTAATTGTCTGCCTTCCATTTTTGTTTCGTTCCGCTGGCTTATTGTAGGTTTGGTTTTTTATAGGCCAAGCCAGCCCCGCCATCATGTGTCGAGTGCCACATATCATACGGGTTCTATGCAAGGACCATGTCTGTTTCCACTGTACTAAGTGTAGTCTTGACAGTAGATGTAACGTTTGCGCTGTGTGGTCGGTCGATATGTTGCTTAAGTTCCTTGCCAGAAGGACTTGGCAGGGTCTGACGCGGGGTCAGGCGGTCCGAAAGTAAATCGTGGAGCGTCCGTTTCGGCCCGTGGGGGCGTTCCACGTCTGCAACCGGAGGTGGTGGAGATGGCACCGCCGGCGTGGTTTGGTCCGGCTAGGCAAGGTTTCTTGCATAGCGTTTTGCCCACGCTGGTGTCGTCCCTGCTGCCAAAAGTTGTAGGGCAGTCTCTCCCCATGATTGATTCGGACCCTGTCCTTGGACAGGGTTCTGGACTGGACACCGAGGGAGCCGTTTCATATGGCCCCCTGGCAGTCCCGTCGGGCTCCGACCGGATGGGTTCTGTCTCTCTGGGGCCAGTAGCGGTGGCCGGTCCGTCAGGCATGGGAGCCGTCTGCAAGGACGGCTCCACGGTTTTCCTTGTCTAGTGACGACTCTTCGGCGTCTGAAGATGAGGAGGCCGAGGAGGAGAGGGTGCTGCGGCCTGTGATGCCGCGGGTGGAGAGCATGGAGGTCGATTCCGTCCTGATGGAACCGTCCTCCATCTGTCTGGCCTGGCGCAAGCCAGGGCAGCGGCTCCGCCCGTGGTTGAGGCCACTCCTGTACCGGGCACCGGTCCCGTGATGGTTGGTTTGCCGCCAACCAACACGGTGACGGGTGTGGCCGGCCAGGCATGGTACTCACCTATCTCGCCTGGTCCGGCGGTCAGACAGGGGGTGCCATTGGCGCCTGTGTTTGGCCACGGTTCCTCAACCGCTACGGGTCAGCACGGGTTTCCGTGCTGGCCTACTCCATGGACTGGTGTGTTCCATGGGGTGGCGGCGGAACCGTACAGTACCGGAGTTCCTGGCATATCAGCAATGGCTCCTAGCCGGGAGGCCGTTGCTGGTAGGGCCGTGAACATGTCAACGGGTGACGTGTTCACGGGAGTGTCCTCCTCGGAGATGGATTGGTCTGAGGCTCTGGCTTGGCTAGCCAGGGTGGACCCGTCTGTGGTTTCGACCACGGCCGAGGAGGATGTACCCCGTCCATCAGTGCATCTATTAGGACGGGGATCTTGCCCGCAGCCCTGATCCAGTCTGTTGGACTGGATCCATGGTTTATGGTGTTGCTTGATGCTATTTATAGCAAACAACGCATGAACAAGGGCCAGCTTCTTGCGGCCTCCATGGAGGTGCGGGCGAGGGGTCGTATTCCACGGGGGGAATACGACAGGTATGGTGTTGTCCCGTCGGTCACAGAGGATGACCGCTGGGTACTGGGTGTCCAGAGTGCTGGAGCGGGTGGCCCCGCCCCAGCACTGGTGGACAAAGCTCAGGTACACCATAATGAAGTCCTGTCCCTGTGTGATGGGGGGTGTGTGAGGACAGCACTGATTGCTGTCAACCACTCTTATCGTCTTCTTCAGTCGGTGTGGGCTGAAGTGGGGGCAGGCCACCCTGTGCCACCTGTGGCGCTTTCGTGCGTCAATGACGGACTGGTGCTGTCTATGTTCAGGAGGCAGATGGTCCTTGACCATATGCGTCCAGCTACTGCCGTCAGGGATCGTCTTCTTGGGATGCCCCTGACAGACCTTAGCATCTTGGAGGACACGGCCAGCATTGTGCAGAATCGGTTGGCGGTTTATCTGACTGTAGTCAGGCCACTGACCGGGCAACCTTCAAGAAACAGAGAAAAAGCAAGGTGAAAGCCTAAAGCATAGTGTTGCTTCTGTTTTCTGCTGGGTTTTCTCAGCCGCCTCGGCGAAGAAAGCCAAGAAAGTTGTGGGGGCCTCTACCCTCCCCAATATTGCTCCTGATCGCCCGAGAGGCGGGAAGGGGAGAGGTAAGTCCTCAAAGGGCGGACAGAAGGGAGCGGATCGTTCCCGAGGGTACGAGGGCTCCCTTCGCATCTGCCTGGACCGCACCTGTGCGACAGGAACAGCGGTGCCAGTTAGACCGGCCAAGCCAAGACCAATATGGTTCTCTCTCTCGTCAAGAGAGGGTGGGGGGGGAGCGGATACGCGAGCCAGACACCCCCATTAGGCATTGAGGCATCTATAGTGGGTGGAAGGCTCATGCGTTTTCGTCGAGGTTTGGAGAGGTGTGACGTCAGACAGTCTGGTCCTGGGATGGTTATCCCAGGGGTACATATCAGAGTGGTGGGACTTTCCATCACAGAATCTGTCTGGCACCTGTCTGGTCACCCGTTCAACGGGACCAGACAAGTTAGAAGCTATTAAAAACGAAGTGTCAGGTTTGCTTCTGAAGGGAGCAATAAACCAGCAAACCGGAACACTCCAGGCTTCTATTCAAACATGTTCCTTGTCCCCAAGAGCACAGGGGGATGGAGACCCGTACTCGGTCTCAGGCCATTGAATTGGTTTATCATACGCCTCGGTTTCAGATGGAAACTCCGAGGTCGGTAATGGCAGGATTGAGGAAGAGGGTGTGGTGTGTATCGATCGATCTGAGAGATGCATGTTCCCACATTCCTCTATGAATGGGAGTTGTCACAGGTTTCTGAGAGTTGCGTTTCAGAATCTAGTATGGGAGTTTAAATCCTCCCATTCGGCCTGTCGACAGCGCCAAAGGGTTTTCACCAGAGTGGTCCTTGTGGTGACAGCGTTTCTCAGAAAAGAGAACGTGGCGCTTCACACCTACATAGACGATTGGCGGATCATCAGCCAGGTTAGAGGTGGATACTGCTCTGACTCTGAAGTTGCTTTCAGATCTAGGCTAGATAGTCAACAAGGAGAAATCTGAGTTGACACACCACTCAACATTTCGTTTATTTAAGGATGCGATTCGATCTCGAGGAGGTCAGGTTTTTTTACCCGTCAGAGCCCAGAGTGGTGTCTGTTAGCCATCCTCAAGAGTTTCGATTGGGAAACCACATTCAAGCGAGGCGGTTTCTTCAGATGCTGGGCATGATGGTCTCCATGTACATGTAGCAGGTATACCCGTACACTGCTCGTATGCGAAGACCTATCCAGTTGTATCTGATGTCTCTGTGGAAACAGAGAATAGAACCCCTGTCAAAACTGGTGCCAGTTTTGGAGCCAATAATGTCGCATCTTGTATGGTGGGAAAAAAGCGTCAGAATCTCCTAGTAGGAGTTTTTCGCTGCACCTACCCCACCCCCAGCTGTCCGTGTACACGGATGCATCGCTGGATGGATGGGGGCCCTACCTGGGAGAACACCAGGTCTCGGGCACATGGACTCTCCAAGAGAGCCAGCTGCATATCAATCTGTTGGATATGATGGCAGTGGAACTGGCATTGGAAAAGGTTTCTTCCAAAAGTCAGGGGCACGGCGATATTGATACGGTCGGACAACTCGACAGTAGTATCATACATAAATCGCCAAGGCGAGACCAAGTCACCCACACTATGTATCTAAGTGTGGCACTTGATTCAATGGTGCAGGAATTACTCGGTTGTTTTTAAAGCAGCTCATATTCCTGGGCGATTGAACATTCTGGCGGATGCTTTGTCTCGCAGACAGAGAATTCTGCCAACAGAATTGTCTCTCAACCCTCCAGTTCTTCACAGGATCTTCGAGCATTGGGGCAAACCCAACGTGGACTTGTTCGCCACACGGGAAAATGCTCAAATCATGACTTATGTCTCGCCGATACAGATCCTAATGCCGTCAATACAGACACTCTGGCGTTAAGCTGGATAGGGATGCACGCTTACGCGTACCCACCCACCATTCTTCTACCGAAGATATTGGTGAAGATCAGGGAGGAACCGTGCCTGGTCCTGCTATAGCTCCATTTGGCCCAGCAGGGCGTGGTTCACGGATCTTCGAGGTCTGCGGGTGGAAAATCCAGTGCAGTTACCCGAGATTCCAAACATACTCTCCCAGGCCAAGGGACGCTTCCTACACGAGCGTCCCGAAATGTTATTGACTGCGTGGTTGTTGTCAAACAACGTTCCACGTCGGAGGGCTTTTCTCAACATGCTGCAGATTTCATCGCAGCTGCGAGAGGGAGGTCAACCTTCAAGTCATATAACAACAAGGTTAACGGATTTGCAGACTGGTGTGAGGAAAAGGGTATTGTTACCTTTCATTCCACTATTCAGCAAATAGCAGACTTTCTCTGTGAGCTGTTCTTTTCAGGACTAGCTCCTGTCACAATTGCTGGATAGAAGTCAGCTTTGGCATCCGTTATCCCTTGTCTAGCCAACAGGGATAGTCCAGGGGTGGCCCAGTTGAGTGTGATGGTGAAGGGAATGAGCAATCTCCGACCGAGACAACCGGTAGTCATTCCAGCCTGGAGTCTATCTTTAGTGCTTAATCTACTGGCCAAGCACCCTTTCGAACCGTTGCGTTCGGCTAGTCTAAAGCATTTGACTCTAAAGGCGGTCTTTCTATTGGCAGCTTCCTCAGCTAGAAGGCGCAGTGTGATCTACTGCCAAGAGCAGAGTTTATGTCAAAGATTCAATCTTTGAGATATCCCGGCAAACCGATCGTTATACCGAAACTAAGTAGGTTTGATCGTGATGCCAGTGTCTGGTGCCCAGTCCGTGCTTTGACTAAGTACAAAACGGACAGACTCGTTACGGTCGAATGATAGACATCTGTGGATCTGCCATAAGGATCCATATGGCGCCGCATCTGTGGATTCTATCTCTCATTGGGTAGTCGAATGCATTCAGACTACCCGTGAGATTACGACTGGGCACCAAGTGCAATGCGCAAGGGCACGATGTTAGAGGAATAGCCACCTCTTCCGCCCTTTACTGTACAATGGTGTTCCGTTTAAGGACATCATGGCTGTTGCACAATGGCACTGTGAGTCCTCTTTCACGGATTACTATATGAGGGATGTGTCAGACTTTGCCATTCCACTCGCTTTAGCTGTTTTGAGACGATAGTTAAGTGGCCACACTGCTCTTCTTCCCTTTTTGGCATTTGTAAGAAAGAATTAAGAAGCAGACATGGTCGAACAAGAGGATATCAACCAGATTGTGTCACTGATGGCCGGACAAGTGAATGGTTGGAGGCTCCAGGTCTGAAATCCAAATATCATGAGGTAATTCCGGATTGAGAGTGTTTTGTATTATGTCTATATATCATGATCATTCATCTTATATATTCATGCTCATTCCCAGGCTAATATATGCAAAGAGCAGTTAGCCCTCTTGACATATTTGTGTTTTCAGGCGAGATGCATGTTCGTGAGTTCTCTCCCTTTTCTTAGGGTGGGGGGTGGGGTGGGTGGGGCAGTGATGCGAATGTGATTCGGTTCCGTTAACTTGATGGTCCTTTTAGGTCTCCATTAGTCAAGTTTAAGTCTAGCTCTTTCTCCAAGGGGCAAAAGTAGCAGTTATGGCTTGCCCCTTCCCACCAGGTTACTGACCAAATCTGGTGTATATCAGAAGTAATAGAATGGTGAGTATTGATCGAAGGAGAATGAAGGAAATTTCAATTTCCCTTTCTCCGAGATCTAACAATACTCACCATTCTATTACGGACCCAGCCTCCCAGCCCCACGGAGGCAAGCCATGAGTTTCTCTTGTTTGGTGGCTATGCAAACAATATGAGCTCTCTGGTAGATGGGTACTCAGCGGTTGGGAGCCGAGTACCCGGTTCCAAGGAGTCGGTAAAGCTTTCTAAGTCTATAGTCCTAGAGCCAGCTGTCAGGGCCAGCTGTATATAGGCCTGTTAGAGGTGACAGTAACATCAGATTTCGTGTACATGAATTAGGCTATATTTAATCAAACCCACTCACACACTTCTTGGAATACAATTCTACAAATGCATATATATGTTATCTTTCTGGATTGACTGCAGAGATTTTGCATAGATGATAGGCATGCATGTACACACATTTTTAAATGATAGTTAAATAGGCCTACACCGCTCAGTGCACGTACGATCGCAATTTACCATTGTGTAGGCTTATGAATAAATTTATGATTGCAATATAGCAGTTACTCCAGTTATGTGGTTAAAATTAACTAAAATGTCAGGTAAATATAAATCTAATCAAAACTAATCTATTTGCGTATAGTCTACATTGACATATTATTGATGGTACACGGTTTGTTTACAATTTAGGCAGCGGTCGAGGTGTGTAGCGAGGCTTTCACTGCTGTCTGCTTATAGTACAACTTAAATAACATATACTGTTGAATATTTTGAACATAATTGGTTTGGATTTCAACCCAAATTGTGTTCAAAATATTCAACATAACGTTTCTTGTATTGTGTTCATATGGTTCTAACTAACATATTTGTGTTTTTGCTTTGGAAGCATTTAAACTTATTTATGAGCTGCACTGTAAGTAAAGATGATACGCTAGCGACCTCTGAACATCTGTCAGTTCACCTACCTATTTAAAATTTGTTCATCCGCTACAGTTTTGCTTTTTCATAACATTGAAATATGAGTGTATGCTACTTCTATACATGGAAGAAGTTGGTTTGAAAACAATATAGTTCATATGGTTGTCACAGGCGTGATGCCCCCCCCCCCCCCCCCCACACACCACACACCAACGTACGTGTTGACCCGTACATGCCTCTACATTATTATTATTATACAAACACATTGCCAAAAGCTTATAGGTAAACAATTACATTCTAATCAGTAATCACGGGAAATTTCACATAGGACACACTGACACACTTATTGTAGATTCATAATCTTCAGAAAAAGTTGTAACTGCACTCTGTAGCCTATACATTTAGATATGAATACTAGTACAATTATAGCCATCTTCAACCTCTCCCACCAACCTTGATGATCACGCTCACATCCATCCATCCCAGACAGTACATAGTACACCCAGTCCTTTCAAGAATGGTAATGGATCCGCAATTAGGCCTACTAGACTACAGAGTATTTGTCACATGCATTGAAATATTGCCGATCTTCAGCACTGCCCATGGTTTACCATAGTTATAGGCCCATTATTATGCGAATATAGCTATCCATGAAACCATTAAAAATGAGTAAATATCATAATAGATTTTTTTAAATCATGATTTTTTATTTCTTGAAGACTTAGCTTCAACCTGACATAATTTATGTTATGGTAAGTGAAGTCTATCCTGTTAAACGCACGTTTTAAAATATGTTACCTTTGTACTACAGACAGAAAAATATTGACCCAGCTCACAGCGCCGTTCCTGGTGTGACGCCACAGCGAGTGGTGATGTGATTCAGATTGAGGCGTCATTTAATCTCGTTATTTGGGCTGCCTAACATATTTTTCTCACTCCAAAATGACGCTATTGTGTTTAAACAGTGTAGTAGACCATAAAATTAATTAAAACTCGTTATCGACCGCAAGTCCTCACAAGACCTTTAAAAAACGGGTACCCGTTTGATAATCTCCCGTTAGCGTATAATATCTCGCGAGAACATGATGCCTCCCATCTCAAGAACCGCTGTCTCGCCAACTTAAGAAGCCGGCTATATTGTCATTCGTAATAATTCAATTTGGATCATTTAATGTTGATCGGCATTACAAAATTGATGCACATTTTCTCCCGTGCTTGTTGTTTGGTACATAAATTTGGTCTTAAAATATATTTATAAGGAGGGTATTTAATCACGTCAAGACTGTTTTACGCGCATTTTGACTACAAAAGTGTGGAATAAACTTTTATATCTTGAACATACATGGCCTACTACTAGTATTAATCTAATAGGTGGTCAAGATTTACAAATCTGAGGCCTGTATTGACTTCTAGAGCGGCTGGTAGTGTATCAGGGCAGAGATCAGTCTGAAGTAGACACACCCTGTGACACGATTGGTATTATTATACACGCTATTCTTACAAATTTGCTCTTAAGAAAAATCTTCCTATACAGTCTGCTGAGTTAGGGGGTGGGCTTCTAATACAGAGTTTTGCCGTTTTGAAACTGCTGAGAAATCAGTGGAGCTCATATGTCAAAGTTAGGGGGTGGACTTCTATTAGCGCATAGGCTACTATTAAGCGGAATACGGTACTTTTAATTCTGAATTCCTAGAATCTCAATGTCAAGGTAATTATACAGGTACATGTAAGCTGTTGGATATTTTGAAACTAATTTTACCGGGTGCATATAGGCAGCAACAGTGCCCAGTCAAATTAGTTTCAAAATTTCAGCAGACTATTTAATAGTATATCCTTCAAAGACATAGAATTCGTAAACCTGACAGACCTTTCCAGCTCATGACGTGGTATTTTTTATTATGTAATAATTACATGTATAAAGCTGAATATTGTTAAATTACTAGAAGCTGTTGCTGCTGAAATTACCTGTACATTTACATGTATGGTTGCTTTTACAGCACACTGACAAACCATAGAGTGCACCTACGCCATGTGCATTTATGTGAGTGAGTGTGTACCGGGGCAGACAACCTAGGTTATTTCTGATTTGTTGAAAAGTAAATCAGGCGGGATTTGTGGATTAGAGAAATGTACCCATATCAACGTTTACACGTGTAACTATATTTAAGTCTGAATGGAGGAATCCAGTTTTAGCTACCCCACCTATTCATCTTTAGTTAAGCTTCACCCACGCTCCACCCGTGTTGGGATTGGTCAATCCCTGACCTCCCTGACTATTAATTACCAGAAAACTATACAGGTAAGCTGTTGAATATTTTTGAAACTAATTTTAGTGGGTGCTTTTGCTGCCTATGACAGCAACAGTGCCCACGGAAATTAGTTTCAAAATATTCAACAACATGTTTATTAAATAGTAAAGACATACAATTCCTACAACAATGTTTAGTCCATCATCAATTAAGCAATCGTGACAAACTTACAAAGCTACGTAATTGATTATGACGTCATCCTAAGCGTCACATAGTTGATTATGACATCGTATGATTGACTGAGAAACTGAAATTCTCCATTTGTGTGATGAAATGAAAACCACAAATGCCATTCATATAAATTTATGTGTGGCATATAGACAGTTCATATATCACTTAAATGAATAGTGTAAGTTGAAATGAGTTTCTTTTTAAATCTGTTAATAGGCTGTTGACACCACAGGAGCGGAAGCATCAGTAATTTATGTACCACCACCATTTGCTGCCGCTGCAATCATAGAAGCAATTGATGCAGAGGTTCCACTGATTGTATGCATCACTGAGGGCATCCCGCAGCAGGATATGGTCAGGGTCAAACATAAGCTGGTGCGGCAGAGCAAATCACGCCTTCTTGGACCTAACTGTCCAGGTGTCATTGTGGTGAGATTGGTTTATCCATAATTTACACGCCACATGTATCATATTATCTTGTTGTTTATAAATATCCTGATATAATTGAAGGAAAACGTGTTTTGGAAAATGTTTAACTGAGATAACTAAATGTAGCCTTTTAATGGTCAAATTTGGTCAAGAAAATTTAAATATCTGCTTATTGAATGTCTATTTACAAGCTACAATGCCGACGAGAATACAATTTTCAGTTATCGAGACAGTCATTCCAGTGGAAAATTAAAAAAAATTGTATTCTCGTCGCGTGTAAATGAACATTACACGTGAGCTGGAATCCATGATTATCATAGGTATAATGTAAAGTCAATGAGGTACAAATGCCCATAGAGTTAAAATGGCAGTAGAGTGCGTATGCTCATACCTTTACTTCGGTATATTATATACATGTACTTTGTAGCCTCCAAAAGGGACTCAATTCTCTTTTGATAACTGGAAGAGAATTTGAATAGAGGAAGATTTAAATATTTTTATGAGAAATGAAATGATAATTGGCTATATTAATCCGACACTAATCAACTACGTAATAGAATTAATATACACGCTCTACGGCTATTCTATATCTATGAAACAGCCTGCCAAGATTATCTAATCTTGTTAATCAGCATTTTTCGCCTTATTACAGCAAGTTAGCATTATGCGAGAATCCCGGAAGTTTGTTTGTTTATGATGGCTACAGATATGCAATTCAACTATATAAATATACCCATGTAAATCGGAAATCATCCTTTCAAAGCGTGAGAAAATCAAAAGAATCCTTTTATATTTTAATATAATAAGTCTTTACCGAAATATTGTAATATGACTTTCGTGGTAATATATGTTTCTGTGATCACGGTATAAGATTTTGTGCATAGTGGATTTCAGTCTTTGTTTTCCGATTTTGGTGTCTAAATATGGAAAATAATCACCAAACTTCGTGGAAGCGTTCAACGCAACCTGATAATGCTGCAATAGCAATAAAAACACTGTTCAAAAGACATGTGTATAAGCGAGAATATAAAGAAAGATGTCCGGTCTTAAAGAACAGAAAAAGGTGATACATAGGCCTACATTATCCATGCACATTTCTGCTTGCAAATCAATAAAAAAAATTCTATCCAAAAATGTAATGGTAAATTAACTCACACAATGCTAGATGACTATATTTACATTTTACCACCGGAATGACTGGCTCGATAACAGTCAATCATTCCAATGGTAAAATTTCATAGATATTATCACCTTGTTTAAAATCATGTGTTTTGCTGCTTTTTTAATCACTACTGAAAGGTTCCTCAAACTACTGAAAATCCACTACTGAAAGAGTGTTTGAAACTACTGAAAATCATGTTTTTTCACCTGAAACTACTGATTACTTGAACTGGGGGTTGGCAGCTCTGGTATATGGTAACCCTCATCTCAGTTCATGGTTGATCGGTGCATATGATATGTGGTGTAGAGAAAATATTGGGCTTGACGAGCTGGACTCTGTGTTTCTAGCATGTCTTGTTTTTGACCAGTGGTTGTTTGTGATGAGTTTGAATACATGTTATCAAAAATGCTATGTATATATTGTCCGATTCTATGTCTAATAGCAAATGGTATATTCTTTCAGCCTGCTGCTTGTAAGATTGGGATTATGCCTGGACATATACACCAGAAAGGCCAAATAGGTGAGTTGTGAGTTTAATAACATTACATTTCATTAATGTCACGATGGTTGTAATTCTTTTTATTAAAGGTATCCTTAACCATTTCATCCTGGA
Source organism: Chaetoderma sp. LZ-2023a (assembly GCA_034401795.1). Classification (NCBI taxonomy): domain Eukaryota; kingdom Metazoa; phylum Mollusca; class Caudofoveata; order Chaetodermatida; family Chaetodermatidae; genus Chaetoderma; species Chaetoderma sp. LZ-2023a. Next base: position 45,830,602 of record CM067369.1, on the reverse strand, counting down.
AAACTTTGTCAATGGATGGATCCACTCTGCCAATCAAGTATCTGATGTCATAATCAAATATGTCACTTGGTAGTTGATGCCACAATCAAACTGATGTAGCCCATCACAAACTTGAAACGTCTTTGGTCATCGGGGAATTTGCTATTTAATAAACAATTTGTTGAATATTTTGAAACTAATTGACTCAGAGCAGTTGCTGCCATAGGCAGCAACAGCACCCAGTCAGATTAGTTTCAAAATATTCAACATCTTACTTGACAGGCTGTACTTTGCCTTGAAATTTATACATGTATTCTTAGAAAGTAAGAATTCAGTTGTCAAAGTTTCAGATTGATTCTCATAAGGGTCCTTTTGAGGGTATATACCCCAAAATTCAGCCTGGGACCGCAAAAAGTAATGGCACTGGGTCCCATGGGACCCCTGAAAAGCTTGTATGATTGTCAAATACTAAGTAGTTTTATAGGTTTTTGCATAAAAATACCTACAAAATCTAGCATGTGAATACATACATGACATTTAATTCATAGTTGTGAGTCTCATCATGATGGTACCCTCTAATTTTAGCATGGATGAGGTAATACTGCTTGGGAAATCCAACTTTGAGTTTTGGGACCCCAAGATTTCAGCTGGGGGACCCACAGATTTCAGGGTATGGGGTCCATGGGACATCCAAAATTTAGATGCCATGTGAAACACTGATTCTAACACTTGTAAAAAGTGGGTGGATTTTAACTAGAAATGAAAGGGGCATATATACATGTAGAAATTGAAATCTTTCTCTTAAATGCACCATACAGATTAAGCAGGTGAATGTTTTGAATATAATGCTACAGCACGTAAGGTATGCCTGCAGTAGAGAGAATTGGCCCATATTAAGCAGTGATCAACACATAAACATACCTTGAGAGTATAATTCTGCTACCATTACCGGATCACTTTAAAATTGCATTAGTTGATTGGACTAGGTCAGGGGAATATAGCTTTTGAAGGTGACGCTGATCCTGAATCAAAGATGGCTGCCAGCCACTGATGGACATCTTGAAAATTGGTTTCCGGATGATAACTCTTTTACCATTTATTGGATCGCTTTGAAATTTCATAGGTTGACCGGACTCGTACTAGGGAAGAAGCCGTTCAAAATTGATGGTGATCTGAAATCCAAGATGGCCACTAGCCACAGGCTGCCATCTTGAAAAGCAGTTTCTGAATGATAACGCTTGCATTAAAATTTATTAATTATTCTACACAAGCCGCCATCTTGATGTATTTACTGTATGATATGTTTATCATTTATGTGTATGGGAGACACGGTTACAATACGGATGTTCCATTAGAACAAACAATAAATTCTGTTCAAAAACCAACTCTTGCAGATATATATATACCTTGGCAAACGTCGCATATTACCTCACCAAGATTATGATAATAAGCCAAAGGAGATATGTCAGAAGATTTCAATACATGTATTTGTTGCTATATGTAGATTTAATTGTTTTCATGTCATCAAAGAAATATGTATTTGTAGATATATATCCTTATATCCTTGTCTTCCTGATTGGGAAATGCCATGAGGATCTTACTCTGACGAGGCGTTTGCCATTTTAACCCTTTAACACTCATCAGCCAAAAACAGATTCTGCAGTGGTCTTGAGAAATGTCCATTTGCAGACCAAGAGAAGAGTATTTTTGAAAATTTACCATAGGAATGACTAGCTCGATAACCGAGCCAGTCATTCCAGTGGCAAATTTTCAAAAATGCTCTTCTCTTGATCTGCAAATGGACATTTTCTATGAGAAAATCGAAATTTTTAAAACAAATTCAAGGGTTAAAGGGTCAAGCTGTATTCAGTGATTAATCATATTCAATGTGATTTTCAATTTGCATAAAATGAGATTATTTTAAAATATTTATCATTGGAATGATTGGCTCGGTTAGCGAGCCAGTCACTCCTGTGGTGAATTTTCAAAAGAGTCTCTTGGTCGACAAATGTACATTTCTGAAGACCACTGCAGACGCTGTTGTTTGCTGGCTTGAGGGTTACAGGGTGAATATCATGTTCATATTTCTAGGCATTGTGTCACGATCTGGAACTTTGACATATGAAGCTGTTCATCAGACTACCCTTGCTGGACTTGGTCAGTCACTTTGTGTAGGAATCGGAGGTGATCCATTCAATGGAACAAATTTTGTAGACTGTTTGGAGGTTTTTCTACAAGACCCAGACACAAAAGGTAACTGAAACAAGGGGTCTAAGGGCCTGTGACGCTCACCTGGACTATTAGCGTTTGAACCATTTGCATTTAAATAGACATGATAGATAATATGCGGAAATTCCAACATGCCTGTCAAGGAAATTGACCAACTAAAACTATCGTTTGAGATGTTGACGTGTTCCGCAGTTGAGGAGATGGGATTTGACAATTTTAGGTAAATTTCTCATAAAATCTCAAATTTTCACCAAAAAAAATCAACCAATTAAAATTCAGAAGAGACAATCTGGAGCCTTATGGAGCCTACCACAATAGGGTTCTTCGGGAAAAAATTGGTTGAAATCTATGAAGCAGCTAAGGGGGAGAAGCGTCTTGAGAATAGTGTACAGTAAAATTTCATAGAATCTATGATTTTAAGCCAGATACATGTAGATTGCTTCCAGCCAAACTTTGTTGAAATCCACAAAGTGGTTGAGGAGATGCGTTTTGACAATTTAAAGTTTTTTATAGTATCTAAGATTTTCACCCCAAAAAATGACCAATCAAAATTCTTGATAGAATTTCTGGAGCCTATCATGATAGAGTCCTTCTAGCCTAATTCGGATGATATCTGTCAAGCAGCTAAGGAGGAGAAATGTTTGGACAATTTCCAGTAAATTCTTCATAAAATCTAAGATTTTCATCCAAGAATCAACCAATCAAAATTCTGAATAGAGGTTCTGACACCTACCACTCTAGGATCCTCCCAGCCAACTGATTAAATAATGCTCAGCTGTTTAACACCAGACCTTTACATGTAAATGGTCACGCCTTCTACAGTGGTCTTGAAAAAAAATCAATTTCAACTTCTAGATAAGACCATTTTTGAAAATTTACCGCAAGAATGACAGAGGTAAATTAAAACAAATAGTCTTCTCTTGGCCTGAAAATGAACCTTCAATAAACAAGTTACTCTGAAGACGATGATAAGAAGTTAGCATGTTGTTGAAAGTTATCTTCCTTAAGTCATTATATAAACATAGAACATTCTTTTGGTCCTATCATTTTTTTAGCGATATTCCACGCCAGAATTTTAGTGATTATTCACAACGAATGCAATTACAATAAATTACTTATGCTCACATCTTCACCCTCTTAACCATTTAATGGTCAGGTTTGGTCAGGAACATTGAAATTTATTCTTTTTTGCAGAACAAGTGAAGGATATTTTTTATACACAATCCAAAAAATACAACTTAGCAATCACAAACTCTAGCCTTACAACTCTACAGTCAATCAATGTATAGATCTTGCAATCTACTTACTGTGCAATACAATTACACATGTATGCTCTAGCAAGTGTTTCACAATGCATTGTAATAGTGATGCGAGATAGATCATCAGCAATTTTCAGAAGGCGCAGAATTCTAAAAGTTGATACACAAATTTCATAACTTAAGCGAATGTACACTCTTCAGTGAAAATAATATCATTCTGCTTTCTTTGTAAAAGGCTACATTGAATTTCTCAGCTCTAAGATGTCCCATCAAGATGCAACTATTTTTAAACCGAAGCTGCTGTCATAGAGCATCCGACTGCCATTGCAATCCAATCAAGATTAGGCATACCAGAAATAGCTACGGCTGCTTCTAATCAGAATATGATTATGCCATGACGGTCCCAATATTAGCATTTTAGTTATTATTAAAAATGTTTTAAATGGAGTTGTTTTGTAAAGTTGTGAACATAACTAACTATTGTGCAATGATCATAGCTTAATGGTTGTGACAGTCAATCAAATTTGGTGACTAATCAAATTTGGTAGCAACCAACTTTTTATTAAACCTTCAGAATATTACTTAGTGAATAGTGATGTCAGAGGTCAAAGATCAAAGTTTGCCTAAATTGTTAGAGGTCTTCTTCTTCTTTTCGATCGCTGGTATCACACTCGGAGAGCCGTTCTCAAGATGAAATCTTAGTTCTGCTAAACTAATGTCAACTTTCATTGCATCGTGAGTGTTGGTGTCTGTTCATTCCTTTTGCTCTTTTCTAACCTCTTTGACGCATCCGTGGTATAGAAATGTTGCTTTCTTTTGCATATGCCTTCGCAAAGGCATCTGCAGCCATCTTTCCTGTCAGTGTTTGTCCATCTTCTTCAAGAGTAATCTTCTCTCCCCCGACACCCTCATCATTCAGTGCTTTAGTCAGTCTCCATAGCTTTGTGGTGTCTCTAAATTAAACCCTGCCGTCTTTTCCCTCCAGCTTCTTCTTTTGGCCTCCAGCTTGGTCTTTAGATACCTGGCTTTAGTTTGTTGTAGCGTGAAGTGGTTTTCATGACGGATTACCCTCTGCATCTTCTCTGGCCTTGTCTAGTTTATCATGTGCTGCTTGCAGTTCTGTTGTCCAGTAGGGGCGATAGTTTTTCCTGAACCCTCGAGGAATCGCTTCATTGGCAGCCTTGAGGATACTTGAATTAAATTCCTTGACCACATTGTTGATGTTTCTCCCTTCTACTGCTATATTTTGGGTAAGCTCACTGGAACGAATGCCGAACAGATTCCAATTTGCCTTTTTGTAGTTCCACCTTGGATGTTGAGGTGTACATGTCGAAATACTTCCAGAAAGAGAGAGGAGGAGGACTGGGCGGTGGTCGCTTCCTAATTGTTAGACGTGATCTGCAAACTTAATTTAAAGACGTAGCACAGACTGAGACCAAATCCAATAGTTACAATTATGAACCTATTTTCACAATAATCATTGACATCCAAATGCTTATTCTCTTGTGAACTTTACTTTTAGATATTTTCTTAATTTGATTGTTATTGGTGTGAACCGTAATGATATTGTGTTTTAGGCATTATATTGATTATGATGTTATTGTACTTCAGGTATTGTGTTGATTGGTGAGATAGGCGGTGGTGCTGAGGAAGCAGCGGCGGAATACCTCAAAGCAAATAACACTGTACGTATTAAATAACAACTCTGTACATATGCATTGTCTTCTTGAGACAATCACATAAAGCTCCTGAATATACATGACATAGAACAGGGCATAATTTAGAATTTGATATTTACATATCATGTATTGCTATGCAAATTATAAATTGTATAGTAGTCGACATAAATGTATAGCAGTTAACTCTTTTACGGATAAATTCCCTTTATATCAATCTCAGAGCAAACAAACAGGAAAGCTGTTGAATATTTTGAAATTAATATGACTGGAAGCCATTGCTGCCAAAGAATATGCTATACATACATGACATAGTACAGAATTTACTTTTTCAGGGGTTTGTTGTTGAAAGTGTTAATAATAGAACTTAAGAAAATCAATAATATATTGCAATCCCGTAAAAAATTTGCATAGCAGATATAGCTATGCATGTTGCAGAATGTATAGCAAATGCCTAAATATGTGTAGCAAATTGAGATGCGATACCAGATAAATTATGCCTTGTAGAATTATATCAATGAACAAATGGAACTATTCAAAAGTTCAATGATCAATTGATGAATTCTTGACATGCCCATGAACTTTCATGAACATAATTATATATTCATGAGAAGTAAATGAAACGGATTCACCAAATCCATGAATCCACTCACTAGTCTGCCAGTCCAGATCCACTTTACATGCTTAATCCTTTAATGGTCATACCGGCTAAAACTGGCCTCTGCTATGGTCTTGTGGAATGTCCATTTACAGGCCAAGAGAATACAATTTTTGAAAATTTAAAACTAGAGTGACTGGCTCGATAATCGAGCCAGTCATTCTAGTGATAAATTTCCAAAAATTTTATTCTCTTGGCCTGTAAATGGACATTCTAGAAGAAATGTTTGTAATTTTCTTGACCTAATTTGACTATTAAGGGGCTAATGTAGTAATGTGAAGACCTATGCCAAGTCTGTAATTGTACATGAGCTACATTACTTAATAGTCAAGACGTCAATATTTTATCAGATTGTCACCACATAAAATACATGTGAATGAAGGAATGGTTTCTATCTGCATTATTTCAACAAAGGCAAAATTTATATCTGGAATTGAGTGTTTATTACTATTGCACGTATGGAAATATGAATGCATATGATATAATTATTCTCCAATTAATGCGTGTCCAAAGTTGATGCAAATTTGGCAAAGTGAAATTGTATTTACACACTTCAAGGACTGTGTCTCATTTCCAAGGATTACTGTTTTTAACATGTGATTAAATTCTCCCAATATTGTAACATTATATTGTGACTGTTTACGATGACTCAGTCATTCAGAATAAATGGGAGAAAATTAGGAAACAAATAAATGCAACTATTGTTCGATCCTCAATTTTGTTCTTCAATTTGTAATTTTGTTTTATTACAAAATTGTGATTAACGATTTATTGACGCACCATGAGACTCGACCATTTCATGACCTTTTTCACTCTATACATGCTCATCAGGTAGAGACAGAATTCGAACCCACGCTTTACGAATTGACTTCATTATCAGAGGACCATGCGTGTCACATGGCCTGTAGGTGGCTGATAGACCGTAATCAGAAAACTTCTGAACCAGCATTGACTCTTTAATGGTCAAGCCAGCCAAAACTGGCCTCTGCAGTCGTCTTGGGGAATGTCCAAGAAGCCTATTTTTGAAAATATACAAGTAGAATGCCTGGCTCAATAACCGAGCCAATCATTCCAGTGGTAAAATTTCAAATATAGGCCTCTTGGCCTGCAAATGGGCATTCAGAAAGTAGATATTTTGACCTTGGCAAAGTTTGACCATTAAAGGGTTAATTATGTACATACCGGATGTGTCAATGTATCTTTAGTCTGAAGGCTAACACACAGAGAGCACAAGTGTTAGGCTAAAGATGCCTTGTCACATCATATGAGCATGATCATGATTTGGCATTTGTTTAACTCTTACCACACTGATTATAAATTTCCAAATTAAAGTAAAAGATGACCTGGACTGGTGTACATTTTTCAACAAATTTGGTGGACGATGGTGCTGTCAAATACAACAACATCGTCCACCAAAATTGTTGAAAAATGTACACCAGAGTCTTTGCTATTGACATGGTAAAAGATAGAATATTGATATCAGAGTGGTAAGGGCTAATGATGGCCTTTCAGCTACCTACATACCATCTGACACCCGTCGTCCTCTGGTAATGAGATCAACCAAAAGTTGTTGGTTCGAATCCTGCCGCTACCTGATAGGCACCAAAAGTATGAAACAAGTCATGGTGTATCTTGCACTGTATTGAAACATCACCATACTGCAATGAAACTACACATTCTATTTATTCGACATCAAGCATTTTATCTGTGTTCCGAAGTTTATCAAGAAAGACAAGGGCAGGCTAGACATTTAATTGTGTGGCAATCTTGTTAAAGTGAATGGTTAGTCTTTAACTCTTAATGGTCAAACCAAACAAAAAATGCCGCCAAGAGAAAAGTAGTTTTGAAAATTTACCACTGGAACGGCTGGCTTGGTATCCTGCAAATCGACATTCATTAAGCAAATCTTATCCTTTTCTCCAAAAATCTTGAGCATTAAAATTGATTAGACCCTGTAGAATAGTGTTTACATGTGCATGATATAGAGCGCAAAGTGCGGTCATGGAGTACAGGACAGTTAATATGTGGTTCCTTTACCAGGACATTCTTGTACTGGATAGGATATTCTGATGGCAGGATGCAAAATATAAGGTGATCTCCAGTGAAAGTAACCTATATACAAACATGTTGTTCAAATTTTCAAACCTGAATGGAATCGTCCAGGATTGTCAAAACATGCCTCATCAAGTCCTCATTCCTTAATTCTGTTTCTATTCAGGGTGCTAATGCTAAGCCAGTCGTAGCATTCATTGCTGGTTTGACAGCACCTCCTGGACGACGTATGGGCCATGCAGGAGCAATTATATCAGGGGGCAAAGGTGGAGCAGAGGAGAAAATACAAGCTCTTAAAGATGCCGGTGTAGAGGTTACCATGTCACCAGCACAAATGGGCTCAACCATGAAGAAGGTGAGCATATTAACTTGACCTATTGAATGTCTTTCGTAAAGTAACTGATGACCATCAGAGAAGTAAAGGTGTGGCCATAGGACGTTCACCAGGAAGTCAGACACCATAATCAGTAATTTTTCAATGTCTTTATGTTTCAATCAAGTCACTGTCAAAGTATAGTACAGTAGTATACTTCTTACATCGTGAAGAATTTGGTCAGTTTGTAGTACAACAAAAGAAATAATTTGACTAGAGATTCAAGCATTTTGATTTTTTGTAACTCAACATTAAGAATTATGCGTATTGATAATTTGAAAATGACCTGACTAAACACCTCACTACGTATAAAACCATTCACTCAATATATTGCTCTTCTCATTTAGCCAGTAAAACTTTGCAAACAAGAGATTGTCCGGCTCTATAATAGAGTGAGCACTGTGCTATGCTTGTCTGCATAATGCTTGCGCATGCTCATTGCTGGCGCAATAAGGGGTTCGATGTATTCAGCAAATGTTTTATACGCGACTAGGAAGGATTAGCCAGGCCCCTTTCAAAGTACAAACAGCCAGACTCCTAATGACGAGTTACCAAATGGACATGTATTAAGCCCCCCTCCCCCCAACTTCAATGTATGTCTGTCATAAAGCCTCTGGGCCACTATATTTGGCGCACGGTTGGGAATTCCCCGGGAAATACTAGTATTTCCCAGAACAGTTGAAAATATTGGGAAATACTGATAAATATTGGGAACTACTGATAAATATTAAGACATACTAGGAAATACTCGGACATCAGATGGCAAGTTTAAATATTTAACCCTTTAACACTCATATCAGCCAAAAATAGCTTCTGCAGTGGTCTTAAGATATGTCCAGTTGCAGACCATGAGACTGTTCTTGAAAATTTTGATAACTGCGCCAGTCATTCCAGTGGTAAATTATGCAAATTTGACATGAATATCGTTATTATTTCTCAGAAAAATCACAGTATTTGGGAGAACATAGATCAGGTCATGAGGACGCAGCCCTCAAAATTTGGCGCGAACGATCGTTTCGTTCGCGTGTCGGTTACGTGAAGTAAAATTACTGTGAAGGAAAAGATGGTCACGTATGTGACAAAGCCCAGAACGGTAGTTATCTCTGATCGTGGAAAACAGAAGAGTTTCAACAACTTTTTGATATGAAGCATGCTATTTACAACGGAATTTAGCATTTTCAAACATCTAAAAGATCGATAACATCTGTCTGTCAAATTCTATAAATAAGAGACAGCGCGCATGTGTCAGAGACAAACTTCCGTTGTATTTCCGCTAGCATTACTACATAGGCTGGGAACTAGTCTCGCTACACGTTATGCATCAACAACGGACTGTTCAATTATAAACCGTTGCATGCAAGTACATGCAACCGTCGGCTGGCATGTTCCCGATGTATTATTTTATATACGCGATTGGATCCAGATATAACATAGGAAGACATGCATTGTTGAGTGAGTCTCACAATATGTTCTCCTTGAGTTTCAGTTGGCTTGTAGAGAAAGCTGTTTTAGAATTTATCTGTTAAATTAAACTGTTACATTCATAGATCCTAGCAAGTGTGTCAGTGTGTATTTGTCCATGACACAATAATTCCGCCTCGAAATTCGACGGGATTCTCGTAATATTCCCGAAATTGAAAAATACGGGAATCCAACTGGATTCTCATAAATAAACGCTTCCAAAAACGTAAACATTCCATTCTTACAGAACGCCACGATCCCGGTTACTAATTTCAACAATAAAAATTGTCACCAATCGGCCTAGAGGGGGGTCTGCTAATACACCGGTAATGAGAAATGTCTCGCGTGACTGCACAGTCATAGTTAATAACAATTGAAAATGAGCACTTGTAGTTTCTGATTGGCTCGCAGGATATCCAATTTCAATAGGCGTGAATGAAAATTACTATCGTAGTAAAATTTTGATCACGTGCCTCATTCATAACGAATTAATCACATGATTTATTTCAACCAATCTGTGCGACTCTCGCGATTAATGTTGATGGCTAATGGCGAACGAAAAATCTGTGCCGCTTTTAAACGCAGTAAAGCAATATGTTAGCGCCCACTTTGACGGGTTATATGACCCAATATATTCTGGTTCTGACAGTAATACCACCCGATATTTAAGTGGTTCATTGCTTTGGAGCGACCGAGACAACAGGACTATATGTCAGGAAAACCGGTGAATAGTAACTCTTATTTTCAAGTAAATCGCATTTGCACTAAATTGTCAGTTTAAAGCGTACAAGTTAAGAAGGGTCAAGCTATCTACTAAATGCCTTAGAGCTGGTTACGCTTTTTATTGTGGTGGACTTGCGGGTTATTGTTTTATATTAGAGATGTACGCTGCTTGTAAAAGTACAAATATTTGGTAACAGTTACAAAAAAGTCTACCCCTCACAGGTACAATTTTATAAACATTTCAACCCCTGTTGTTTTTGGGGCAATTAAGACGGTAGTTCTTTCTTTACAAATTAAAGCATATTCTTTTAAATATTTTGAAAATAATATGACTGGAAGCCATTGCTTTCAAGGTGGTGGTGGGTGGGCTGGAGAGGGTTGCTCAACTAGGTAAGCCACAAAAATGTAAGATATTCAATTCTTTGTTTATGTAGTGGGGTTTGTGGGTGGGGTGGGAGGAGGGTGTTAAGATATTTATCAATATTGGGTCATTAGTCACTAATTATTAGTGGGTCTAGAATTTTGAAATATATGTTTGGAAAAAGTATGGAATTTTGTGCCCACGGAGTATGAACCCTGAAATTGTTGCAAGCTGGAAAGATGTTACCAATGAGTGTTGTCATACAAATACTGATATTTTGGCAGAGAAAATGTACATTTGCAGACCAAAGGAGTTTTGTTTTTGGAGACTTAACACTGAATGACTGGCTCGGTTATCGAGCTTGTAATTTCAGGGCAAAATTTTCCAAAATATTCTTCTTGGTCTGGAAATGGAACGAATGAATGGACATAAAACAAAATCTCGATCTGCTTTTTGACAAATTTACTTGAGAAATATTACAGTACTTATATCACAATGGATGAATCCACTTTTAGTTATTCCCCACCCATCTGTAGCTAAGCTATGCTCCAAGCTGTGTCCCAGGATCTCAATTTCATGGTAACTATACAGCTAACTTGGTGAATACTTTGAAACAAACTTCCCCTCAATCAACAATCAACAAAATGTTTATTAAATTGCAAAGACATACAATTAATACTTACTGACAGACTACTATGAGAGTTAGTATTGTCTGTCAATTAGAATAGTGACTGGTGACATCAACCTATATGTGATGTAATTGATTATGAGGTCAATAGTTGAGTAACTAAACATATTTTATCTGTAAATTAGGTAATTGGTGGATAAGTCCATGCTGTAATCAATATGCTAATGGTAATTCAGCAACATGCACTTTAAATTCATTATTAACTTAATATACATATGAAATATGTTCAGATAAAGCAGGTTTGGATAAAAAATGGCATAACCAATTTACGCAACCAATTGGTTACGCAAACTGATTTTGCGCAACCGAACAATTGGTTACGCAGACCTGAAAACATGGGACCCAAAAATGGGTCTCGCAAATATTTGAAATTTTGAGGGCTGGGACGCATATACATGCATGGTGTTGCTTGGATTAAACACCCCCACATGGGTTGCTATGCAGTCTCTCACTCTTGATGGGCCGCTGTTATTACATATAGTTTTCTCCATTGTGGTTCCATACAACACAATGTTCCATTACAAGTGCTAGTCTTTGTCTCAACATTATGTCAGCCCCTACCCAGCTTTTATTCACATATAGGCTGTGATTATAGTACTAGTGGGTGGAGTGGCAAAATGCAAAGCTTTCAATGGACTAATGTTATCTCGGGCCACATAACATGGTGCAATTGTGTACAATGCCGAAATATTTCTTGGTAATGAGATGTTATGTGAGAACTTTGTATGTGGCACAAACGTGACAAAGAATGTTGGAAATACTGCTGATGAAACCCATTATTAGCGGTTTTGTCTAAAACGACAGAAAAAGACAATTATTCCATCACCATCAAATAGTCTCATTGAGCATGTCGAATGACCATGTTTTGAGACATCAATTGCAAGCAGAATCATCCATCACCAAACAGACATAGTTGGAGCATCGTGGATAGGTGACTAAGACATATCTTGATGTCGTCAAAAGGCCATATCCGAGTGAACTTATGGAAGTTACATCATGTAGATAGCACAAATCGAGTGCTATTCAGGGCACTCAGGGCATTCAGTGCCAGTGCAATACAAACAATTTATTGTGTACAGTCATGTAGTGAAAATTTCCTTGATATCGCTGTACAACAGGGCTCAAGAAATCAAGTTAATTATGTAATATAGTCAGATATTTTGAACATGTGGTGTGTTACAAAACCATTTTTCTAGGCTAGATAAATAAAGAATGCAAGTGACATGTGCATGCGTTGCAAACTTATACATAATCTATGTATAATGAATAGTGTTCTAACTGCTAAAGCAACACTACATCAGACAAAACTAACATCCACTGAAATATCATTGCAACATTACTATTTTGATCAGGTATGACTGGCTAGTTAACAATAAATCACGTATCTGGTTAGGTCACTAGGCCCAATTCACCTTTCCAGAGTATCCATCCATCATCTGACCTCGTATGATCAACTCGGCACGTGTATGATGACGTCACAATCATTACGTCACAAAGGGTTCCATATAGACCGTCATCAAATCTCAAATGGTCTGACACGTTGTTTGTCTTTGTAATTCTTTGCTATTTAATAAACATGCTTAGGCAGCAACCGCACCGAGTCAAATTAGTTTCAAAATATTTCAACAGCTTACCTGTGTATTTTTTTGGAAATTGATAGTCAGGGTGTTCAGAGATCGATTGATCCCAACACGAGTGAGGTGTGGGTGGAGCTTAGCTAGAGATGGGCAGGGCATAGCTAAAACCGGACCGGTCCATTGCCTACCCAATGATAAATAACTATTGCAGATGGGCTTTTACTAGCGCTGTCAAGCCATGCAATGTAAACATACTCATACTTCTTTACCTGTTGCTATGTACTTGCTGAAATAACTAATGATAGTTGTTAAGTTCACTCACTGGTATATCATGAATCACTGAACATTTTTCCTTCTGAAGGCACAGGAAGATGATTTTAATTGCTAAAATTTACATCCAAAATCTGCAGAATATTTTGAAAATAATTTGAGAGTCATTGTTTTCTCTTAGTCAGGTTGAACCATGTAATAGTATGCCTTGTTCATAATAATATATAATAGACGGAAATGTGTTGGTCATCTCAATCATTTAATCCACAATTAGATACGTTCCTGTTGTTTCCATTGTGAGAGAAATATCATATACACATCTGAGCCGAGTGTTGAAAGACAGCTGAGCAAGCATTGATTTACACACAGATCTATGCTTAATGTAGCAAACTATTCTGGTACATATTGTGTACATGTGTACAAGCAGCTTGCTAAGTAACTCGTTAATGGTCAAATTTGGTCAAAAAATTTTAATATTTTTTTATTGAATGTCCATTTACAGGCCGAGGGAATACAATTTTTGAAAATTTATCACTGAAATGACTGGCTCGGTTATCGAGCCAGTCATTAGTGGTAAATTTAAAAAAATTGTAATCTCGGCCTGTAAATGGACATTCCACAAGACCATAGCAGAGGCTGGTTTTGGCCGGTCTGACCATTAAAGGGTTAAGCCTAGATCTGAGTAAATCAATGTCCTGCTAGGCTGAAAATTCAAGACAGTATAATGAATAATTTGTATTTGATGTTACAAATACAGCGTTATAGAACTTATGAAACGTGTATATCAGTTTAGGTTAGCCATTCATGGCATGACAGTTGCTGAATATTTTTTAAACTATTTTACGGAATGTTGCTATTTGCAGTCTCTAGTAAAATTGAATTAAAAAACTTCAACTAAGTAGTTTGTGTATTAAAAAGTGTTTGTTGTATCTGCTATTTAGAATTGATTGCATTATACATATGCTATGATGTGCCTATTTGCCATCATATTTCACCCTGTATTAATATTAGTCCTATGATTAATATATATATATATATATATATATATATATATATATATATATATATATATATATATATATATATAATATATATATATATATATATATATATATATATATATATATATATATATATATATATATATATATATATATAGAGGATACATGTATATATTTTACAATTTACAATGTCTAATGAGTATTTCCAGATTTTTAAATTATAACCCTGGGGCGTTATTTCCCTGTAGTAGCGCTGGGAAATTGCTACCAACCATGATTTGGCATGCCAGCTTTTCTACAATTATCCTCTTCATCTGAAAATTTGCCACATGAGAAAAGATGTAAAAGTCAAAATATCTGCCGAATTGTAACAATAATCATGATAATGATCAACACCATATGGGACTAGCCTTATTATACCATGCCAAATAATTTTGCGGGGTATTATGTAATGGCGCCGTCAGTCCGGGCGGGCAGGCGGCAGAGTGGTTTCCGGATGATAACTCCGTTACCATTTGTCGGATCGCATTGAAACTTCATAGGGTGGTTGGACTAGGTCTGGGGAAGAAACCTATCGAAAGCGACGATGATCCGAAATCCAAGATGGCTGCTAGCCACCGGCGTCCATCTTGAAAATTGGTTTCCAGATGATAACTCCGTTACCGTTTACGGATCGCTTTGAATCTTCATGGAGTTGTTAGACTAGGTCTGGGGAAGAAACCTATCGAAATTGACAATGATCCAAAATCCAAGATGACTGCCAGCCACCGGTGGGCATCTTGAAAATTGGTTTCCGGATGATAACTCCGTTACCGTATATCAGATCGTTTTGAAACCTCATGGAGTGGTTAGACTAGGTCTTGGGAAGAACCTTATCGAAATCGACGATGATCCGAAATCCAAGATGGCCGCCAGTGGCCATCTTGAAAATTGGTTTCCGGATGATAACTCCGTTACCATTTATCGCATCGCTTTGAAACTTCATAGAGTGGTTGGACTAGGTCTGGGGAAGAAACCTATCCAAATCGATGGTGATCTGAAATCCAAGATGGCCGCCAGTCACAGGTGGCCATCTTGAAAATTGGTTTCCGGATGATAACTCTGTTACTGTTTATCGGATCACTGAAACTTCATAGGGTGGATCGACCACCTCTGGTGAAGAAAGCTCTCTAGATTGACAATGAGCCGAAAATCCAAGATGACCGCCAGCCACCGGTGGCCATCTTGGAAATTGGTTTCCAGATGATAACCCCGTTACCGTTTATCGGATCGCTTTGAAACTTCATAGAGTGGTTGGACTAGGTCTGAAGAAGAAACCTATCGAAATCGACGATGATCCAAAATCCAAGATGACCGCCAGCCACCGGCATCCATCTTGAAAATTGGTTTCCAGATAATAACTCCGTTAC
>CM067369.1:45782386-45814386 GCA_034401795.1 Chaetoderma sp. LZ-2023a | reverse complement strand
ATAATGTCCTGGACTCCTAAAAAACCTATGTAATTAGAAGCTGAGCTCATAATGAGCGAGAAATATACAATCATGAGCAAGCGTTTATCCTGACGATGTCGAGTAATAATACATAAAATTTATCATCAGTATGATTATAATGTATTATGGCCATGATAATGTGTATTTCAGATTATTATTATTAGTAGTATTAATATTATTATTACCACGACGCTGTACATAGTTTCAAGTTTATTTTACACTAATTACTAATTGGTTTGGAATGAAATGTGGTACAGCAGTGCATTAAAATACCTGTGTTGTACTTAACCCTTTATTTAACACTCAATTTGCAGAACAAGAGAAGACTATTTTTGAAAATTTATTACGGGAATGATTGGCTCGGTTATCGAGTCAGTCATTCCAGTGGTAAATTTTCAAAAATAGTCTTCTTTTGGTCTGCAAATGGATATTCGTTTTTTGGCTGATATGAATGTTAAGTGGTTAAGCGTTCATGTCTCAATCTTAACACAACTATACAGGAATGCTGCTCAATATTTTAAAAATAAGTTGAGGCAAATTAGTTGCAAAATAATCAAGAGAACATTGCATACATGATAATGCATTTGTTGCTTCTAGTCTGTGTCCATGAAATGGTTAACCATTTAGCCCTCAAATTTGTTCACGTAATTTCAACTTTCTCACAGAAGACGTCCATTTGTAGAGAAAAAATAGATTATTTTTTAAAATTATCATTGGAATGACTGGCTCGGTTATCGAGCCAGTCATTCCTGTGGTAAATTGTCAAAAATAGCATTCTCTTGGTCTGCAAATGGACATTTCTAATTGTCACTCCATAAGCCATTTTTGGCCGATCTGAATGTTAAAAGCTTAACAGAATATTTCTTACATCATTGATACCATCTCACACCTGCAGGGATGTGATCGATCTCGGAGAAAAAAATAGGAAGTTGGTCGATGCCAGTGTCAGTCCTTCTTGACTTAAAAATTCTCATGATCTCTTAAGCCAATTAACCCTTGAATTCTCAGGTGAGTCAAAAAGCCTATGCAATGGTCCTGAGAAATATACATTTGCAGGACAAGTCATCATTTGAAAATTTACCACTGGAATGACTGGCTCGGCTCAGTAACTGAGCCAGTCATACCACTGATACATTTTCAAAATTTATCTTCCCGTTTCCTGTAAATGAACATTCATTAAGCCCAAATTCAGATTTTCCTGACCAGTCTGACTATTAAAGGGAAAAGATTACACTATTTCTGCAAGTATGATGCGTCTTGAAAATCTGGCCAACAAAATTATAGGATTTCCTATGAACTTGATTAGAAAAAAATATGATTTCCTACAAAAATAGGAAAAACCTCATCCTGGGGATGGTTTCACAAAGGCTACTTAACAAGTACACGAGCCATTCTGATTGGTCAGTTTTCTCCTTTACAGTAAGACGTAACTTATGCAACGTTTGAAGAGACCATCCCCTGGTCGTTAATATTAACCGTTAACAGGGTCTGACTGACTGTAATATGGCTCTTGTATATTTCTCTGATCATATTCTAGATTATGATGAGGTAATTTCGCGTAATCATCAAATGCGTCGTCTTCAATAAAATATCGACCTTTTTAATTTGTGACATAATCCATCAAAGGCTCACCGTCACACCAAAATGCTTGAGAACAAAGTTGCTAAACTCTAACCCTTTAACCCTCGAATGTTCCAAAATATTTCAATTTTCTCATAGAAAATGTCCATTTGCAGAGCAAGAGAAGACTATTTTTGAAAATTTACCACTGGAATGACTGGCTCGGTTATCGAACCAGTCATTCCAGTGTAAATTTTCAAAAATATTCTCTTGGTCTGCAAATGGACACTTCTCAAGACTACTACAGAACCTGTTTTTGGCTGATATTAGTGTTAAATGGTTAAAGGCTTAAATTGTGTAGCCAAATGTAACGAAACGAAAAATAAATCTTACATATGATTTCACTCCATATAAATTAATATTTTTGGGATGCGAATTTGAATAAGGGATACATGCCTCATCCAATTTCACATATTAAAAATTATATTAATTTAAACACAATTGAAATAATCATATATGTTAAGATTTATATCATTTCATTACACTCAGGTACATAATTTAAGCCAATAAAAGTATTACAATTTTATTTTGAAAGAATTCTGGTGTGAATGTAGGCCTTTAAATGTCAAAATTAGTCACCATTAGCTTATGGAAGTAGTGACCTTTGACCTCAATAGCATCACACATTCCTAATAGCAACAACGTATTCAAGGCTAGATTCAAGAGGCTCAACCTAGTTTGAAATAGATGCAGAGATATTTTGTTACAACGTAAAAATGTACCATTGAAAAAATCTAAGCTTCGGTCCAATACGCCTAACTCTTTAACCCTCGAATTTGTTAAATATTTGTCTATTTTTCTATTTTTTTCATAGAAAATGTCCATTTTCAGACCAAAAGAACTATTTTTGAAAATTTACCACTGGAATGACTGGCTTGCTTATAGAGCCAGTCATTCCAGTGGTAAATTTTCAAAAATAGTCTTCCCTTGGCCTGAACATGGAGACTTCTCAAGACCACTGCAGAAGCTGTTTTAGGCTGATATGAGTGTTAAATGGTTATTAGCCAAGCCTGAAAAATAAGCTAAAGCCATTTTCTAAAAACAATTAACGTTGCGGCCGATGCCATCGTCAGAAAAGTGATACCTCACTTCTTCCCAAACGTGACAAAAATGTACTCATTTACTGAGCTAAGAAAACTTTAATGCCTGCTGGCCTACATGAATGTTAATTAGTACTATCGTGATTAGTTCATGCCATCAGTCACCATACGTAGAAATTTGAAAAACCCTGACAATTACATATGAAACACATGTTTATAATATGTACATCAAACACAGGACATTAAGAGATATGATAAATTGTATATATGCAAAACTTAAAGTAAATGTCTGTATATAAGTTTTTTTTAAATGTATTTATTTTCTTATACAATATTTTGGACTTTTTTCATACATTTTCAATATTTTACCTATATCGACTCTCAAAATAAAAGTACATATATGTCATAAATGACAAAAACAGTAAATACAATCATAGGAAGAATAATTATATTCCAACAGTACAAGCACTATCATAAGTATTAACAACATGTATTATTTTATCACGTGATTCTCACGTCAAGAAAGTACCCACTACTGCTGCACTTGGAACGTGACAGCCCAGCAGTGACAACATGACATCTCTCACGATGAACCATTCTTCAAACGGCCACCATCACCTTCAGACACAAACCGCTTACGTCCCCTGTGAAAATATCATCAATATAATTAGTGTGATGGTTATTACTACAGTTCTCATTGAGACTTGATGCACGTACAGAAACAAAAACAAGGACAAATTTGGGTTCAAAGAAAACTATGTTTGTAAATTTAACATTCCAATATTTTTTACCAAATTTGACCATTAACCCGTACACTTCAATTTGTTAAAATTTCAATTTCCTCATAGAAAAATGTCCATTTGCAGAGCGAGACTATTTTTGAAAACTTAGCACTGGAATGGCTGATATTAGTAACATGAGATATACGGGTAAAACGGTTAATAAAGTTGCCTATATAGTGTGCACGCATGCGTGCGCACGCACGCACACACTTGATAAATCACATTTCAGACTGCACCTGGGACAGCATATACATTTAACAGTATACCACATGTATCTACAATTAACTTGAGCGGGTTCTGATTAGCCATTAGGATAATGAAATGTAAATATGGTTCAATGAATATATAATACACACCTCTGAGGTAACTCCTTAAACAGATCCGACGAGAGGACTTTTTCTTTGTGCAACTTTGTGGCGAATCTTTCTAGGAGCATATATGCAGCAGGTACATCTAATGAAATGTCTGGCATGTCCTCGTACACTCTCTTGAAACCCTGAAACACGAGACAACACTCTGTATTTATAAGAAACACGCAAAAACCTCAGGATTTCATATCAGGGTTAGCCTGAGTATAATAGAACTATATGCGGGATATTACTATTTGTAGGTTGACCAGCCCACTGGGAATGTAATAATTTCTACCTGCGATATTTATCTGTGGAATAAATTGATGTCTGATGAGTATCTGCAAAGGATAGAAATTAACGCTCAACCCAATATCCCGAGGCTAGTAGTTTTATGTAGGGCTACCTAGGTAACTGGCCCGACGGGCTACCCTTTTTTCCAAAATGAATATTGATAAAAACGTACATAAATTGTATGATATTTTGTGTTACCGCTATGGAAAAGTTATGGAAAATTAAAATATCGGCAAATGTAATTCTCCCAATGGCCATTTTCTCATAAAATGTTAACAAACACGAAATCTCGCTAGTCTCGGAAAATCCTGCCATGACTGCAGTGAGAGTTTCTAGTCGGCAAGTTTAGCTTGGGTCCCAGTGACCGTTAGACTCGGACGGCCAAACTAACCGTACCTACACCCAGAACGTGCATACCGGGAACTTATCAAGATTGAGTGAGATTTTCAAGTGTAGTGACTGGCTCATTAACTAAATATCATTCCATTGGTAAATTTTTAGAAATAGTCTTCTCTGAGGAGACTAAAACTTTCTTTAATTAATTTGTGTGTTAAAGAGTGGTGTATATCATGTAAGATATTCAAATTTTTGCTGTTTTCTTTGGTTGAGGAGCGAATGAGGCAGGGGGGGGGGGCAGGTGGGAACCGTAATTATGTAAGATGTTCACTGTTAACCGAGCCAGTCATTACAGTGACAACTTTTCAAAAATAGTTTTCTCTGAGACGACTATTTTTGGAAATTTATCACTGGAATGACAGGTTCAGTTAACGAGTCTGTCCTTCCAGTGGCACACGTAAGTCTTCAAGAATTATCTCTACGTCTGCAAATCTACATTCTGTATATTATTTTCTTGAATCAAATTTACGGTTAAAGGAGGGTGGTGGGGTGAGGAGGGATGCTTAACTAGTTAAGACACAGAAATATAAGATATTCAAAACTTCGCCTAGTGGGCTACCAAGAACTGTAAGTTAGGTAGCCTGCCTGGCTAGTAGATTTTGATACTAATTTCTACCCCTGAACCTGTAATATAGGTACGGAAGCCCGTGAATCCTGATACAAGGAACCCACTATTATCACCTATGCCTGAAACTTACAAACTATACAAATATTACATGGGTTTCCACCACCACAGACATCCGTTTAAACAATGGCTAGAACTCCATTATGAGTCAAACAAGCATGACAAGCCAGTCTGATTTGTACTATAAGACATAAGGTGAAATTACGCTAACGGACAGCTGAAGTGAAGCTAACGGACAGCTGAAGTGAAGCTAATGGACAGCTGAAGTGAAGCTAACGGACAGCTGAAGTGAACCTAACGGACAGCTGAAGTGAAGCTAACGGACAGCTGAAGTGAAGCTAACGGACAGCTGAAGTGAAACATTTATTAAAACAACATGCTTTGTTGAATATTTTGAAATGACTAAAAAAATAAATTAAGACAGCAATAGCTTTTAGACAAAATAATTTCCAAATATTTCCGGTGCTTGATGCTGTTTTGTATTGACACTATTACAAATGTGTGTATGTGGCCCGACCCACCCCCCCCCCCCCCCCCCTACACCAGGACTTCATCAGACATTAAGCTAGACATGTGATATATCTTAAAGCTGCTATGTCACAGTATTTCATTATTGCATATCAGTCTCTAGGCTATATACATTATTGCATTGTGTCAGAAGTTCATATTTGCACAATGCCGCCAATAAAACGATGTAATTTCACCGTTACCGCGATCGTCAAATAGCGCATTTTTACGGCCATTACTGATCTTATCCATCTAGTTTATATTGTATTCAGTGGGCATCTCATAAATATTCATGAAGGGAAATCCCTCTTATCACGTGACATATCTTTTTGTTTCGCTTTCAGTTTCAACTGGTGTCAATTAGCTATTGTTATTAGATGGATGCAGCATCAGCAAATACTATTAACGACTAAATTAAATGATAGGCTATACGAAAATAGGTGAATTAGCTGTAAATTGGCCAACAATACTGGTAACGCGCACCGTGTATAAGTGAAGGTGGCTTGCGTTATCAGTTTTCGCAACGCGTTCACAAGTTTGCAAATTGTTGCAGTTATTACGAAAACGGGCAGTGCAACTCATGTTCATTCCTATTTCATTATGAAAAGGCAATCATATCCTCACTTTTCTTGAACTCATTTCGGACTACCTTGAAATTACAAATAGGTGGGGTAAGGATATGGCAGGGGAAAGAGAGGTGACTTTTTGACAATTTTCAACCGACCGCATGAGTGAGAGATCGGATGACCGACCGATTGCATGAGTGAGAGATCAGATGACCGACCGACTGCATGAGTGACAGATCGGATGACCAACTGACTGCATGAGTGACCGATCGGATGTCCGACTGCATGAGTGGACTGACAGGATGCATGAGTAACAGATCGGATGACTGCATGAGTGTGAGATAGGCTGACATACCGAAAGACTGACTGCATGAGTCACAGATCGGATGACCAATTGTATGAGCAACGGACTGACAGACGGCATGAGTGACAGCTCGGATAGCTGTATGAGTGACAGACTGACAGACAGGTCGCCCGACAAACAGACTGACCAACTGTATGAGTGACAGATCGGATGACCAACTGATTGCATGGGTGACAGATCAGATGACTGACTGACTGCATCAGATGACTGACTGACTGACTGCATGAGTGACAGATCAGATTACCGCCTGCATGAGTGATGGACTGCATGAGTGACAGATCGGTTGAATAACTGACTGATGGACATGATGACTGGCTGGCCAACAATATGAGTGACAGATCGGATGACTGACTACCTGCATGAGTGAGAGATCGCATGACCGACTGCATGTGTGATGGACTGATGTGATGCATGAGTGACAGAGTGGATGACTGCATGAGTGATGGACTGACAGACAGTCCAGCCGGTCGAACGACCGACATAATGAGTGACAGATCGGATAACCAACTGCATGAGTGACAGGCTGACAGACTGCATGAGTGACATATCGGACGACTGCATGAGTGAGGGATCGGATGACTGTATGGGTGACAGACTGACAGGCTGTATGAGTGACAGATTGGATGACGGTATGAGTGACAGCCCGCACCAGTAATAGATTGATGATCTGTATGTGTGACATATCGGATGACTGCATGAGTGACAGATAGGATGACTGCATGAGCGACAGACTGGCGGACTGCATGAGTGACAGATCGGATGACTGCATACGTGACAGATGGGATGATTGCAAGTGACAAATTGGATGACTACAGGAGTGACGGACTAATGTAATGCATGAGTGACAGATTGGAGAACTGCATGAGATGCTGACAGACCAGATCGCAGATCGGATGACAGTTCGGGTGACTGCGTGACAGATCGGATGACTACATGAGTGACAGATCAGATAACTATAAGTGACAGACTAACAGACTGCATGAGTGACAGATCGGATGACCGCATGATGAATAGATAGGATGGCTACATGTGTGACAGTCTGATGGACTGCATGATTGACAGATCGGATGACTGCATGAGTGTCAGACTGACGGAATGCATGAGTGACATATCGGATGACTGCATACGTGACAGATGGGATGACTGCAAGTGACAAATTGGATGACTACAGGAGTGGCAGACTAACGTAATGCATGAGTGACCGATCGGAGATGCTGACAGACCAAACCACCGACCCACAGATTGACAACCCACTGAGCAACCGACCGACTGACCGCATGGGTGGCAGATTGGATGGCTGCATGACTGATGGATGGACGGACTGCATGAGTGACAGCTCAGATGACTGCATGAGTGATGGACTGACGGACAGACTGACAAACGAAACCACCCACCCACCGACTGACTAACCCACTGACTGATCGACTGCCTGTGTGACAGATCGGATGACTGCATGAGTGACAGATCGGATGACTGCGTGAGGGACAGACTGACGGACAAACCACCCACTCACCGCCTGACCAACCCACTGACTGACCAACCGATTGACTGCATGAGTGACAGATCGGATGACTGTGTAAGTGACACATCGGATGACAGCAGGAGTGACACATAGAATGCCTGCATGAGTGACAGATCAGATGATTGCATGAGTGACAGATCGGATGACTGCATGAGTGACAGATCGGATGACTGCATGAGTGACAGGTCAGATGACTGCATAAGTGACAGACTAACGGACTGCGTGAGTGACAGATCGGATGACTGCATGAAGAATAGACTGAGTCTAGACAGCAAACTACCCACCCACGGACTGACCAACCCACTGAGCAACCTACCGACCAAATGAGTGACAGATCGGATGACTGCTTAACTGATGGACTGCATGAGTGACAGATCGGAAGACTGCATGAGTGCTGGACTGACTGACAGGCTAACAGACCAATCCACCCACCCACAGACTGATCAACCTACTGTTCGACCGACTAAATGAAAAACCGACCGACTGCCCGTCCAACCAACTACATGGGTGACCGACTGCATGGGTGACAGATTGGGTGATTGCATGAGTGACATATCGGATAATTGCATGAGTGACTGATAGGATGGCTGCATGAATGACATATCAGATGACTGCAAGAGTGACAGATCAGATGGTTGCATGAGTGACAGATCAGATGTATGCATGAGTGACAGATCAGATGACTGCATGAGTGAGTGAATGGATGACTGTGTGACAGATTGGATGCCTGCATGAGTGCCAGATCAGATGACTGCATGTGTGGAAGATCAGGTGACTGTCTGAGTGACAGACTAATGGACTGCATAAGTGACAGATCGGATGACTGTATGAGGAATATAGACTGACAGTCGAGACTGCATGGGTGACAGATCGGATGACCGCATCAGTAACAGACTAGCAGACTGCATGAGCAACGGACGGACAGACAGGCTGACATACTGAACCACCCACCCAGCGATTGACCAACCCACTGACCGACCAACCAACTGTGTGGATGACTGACTTAGCAACGAATGAAGCTGTAACACTCATGTATGCGTTTCCTACACGCAAAACGTGAATAGACGACCTATATCCTATATTTTCTTATGCCAGTGCATAGAGTAGGACTATGGAACTGGAGTAGGTGTGTACAATATCACGTAAAATCGCTGAAATCACCTGGACTTTAAAATAAACCGCCAGCGTATTACAATTGTACCATAATAACAACGGCTTAATGTGGCGAATTGGCACTGGGGCGAACGACCCTTGACGGGATGGTTTTCCGTTTCAATCGCATAAATATTGTTGAATTTTCTTATTCTAGCGCACAAATATCTTCATATGATTCAATATCAAGCTGCCACTAAGAAGTTGATACACGAGAACGCGCTAAATCGCGCTAGTAGAAGAAAAATATGTAGTGTAACATTCACAAACTCCCTTTGCGACTGAGGAAGCCCTTCTTCTTATTGAATGGCTGTTCCACCATTTCACGAGGCAGAACCTACACATTTTAAATAAAACTCATCCACGTTGCATAGTTTTTATGCACAATTCAATTTCAATGGTAGGTCACTCAACCTGGAAAATCATCTCATATTCCATAGGTGCATAAGAATACGCTAAATACACCAGGAATAATGTAAGTTTGCTATTATTTTTCATTTAAGACCACTTGGTGTGACATAGTACCTTTAAGGCATGATATTGATATATTAATGCATGATATATAATCAATATTTTAATGCACGATATATATCGATGTATTAATACATGACATATCTAGGCCTGTTCAGTTAATCAATATTTCATCGATAGTCGATTGTTTTTCCTGGCGATTATATAATCGAGTGCAAAATGAAATAATCAAAAAATCTATAAAATCGATTTAATCGAGCAAAAATCGATCATTTATTTTAATTAGGTATAATTTAATGTTTAGTTTTGTAACACAGCTAATGCATCGGTGGTTTGACTGCTCTAGCAAGGTAGTTGTATAAACATTTATTCTTGACATTCAAGCCCGCACCTCTCCAGTCATAACCCATGCACGCGAATGTTTATATAAGTAACAGCTTAATGCGGCCATGACATGAAGCATATGTTTGCTACTGTTTAATATCCCGCTTTGAAGGCTATATCCTGAAGTGTTGCTGGTCATTTTGCGAAAAAATGTAAAAGAATGAATTACTGTTTTTCATAGTAAATTCACAAAATCTTGATGGAAATTTTCACAAATTCTGACAATTGTTTTGGAACTAATTTGATTTAAGACTGTTGCTGCCTAAGGCAACAACAACTTGTAGTCAAATGATTTTCAAAATATTCAACTTTTTTAATGCTGTAAAGTAGACAAACATCGTAAATAGGCACTATGGGCGAAATCTATATCATAATAAAAATAAAAACAGTATGGCCATTTCGTGAAAAAATGCATAAAATTTACTTCATAGTAAACTTACAAATTTTCTATCCAAATTTTCATAAATTCTTCCATTGTTTTGTAACTAATTTGATGTAGAACTGTTTCTCCAGCCGCAATCAAATGATTTTCAAAATATTCAAATTTTCCAATGCTTGAAAATAGGCAAAGATCATAGATAGGCGCTACGGGCGAGCTCAATATAATTAAAAGTTAATCTCTGTAATGTTGAAATTAAATTGGCACCTTTTTACTGGCTAGAAAATCTGGACATACGTGCCGGTTTCTTAAAACCATTATCCAATGGGAACGAGTGAACAATGGATTCCAGATTGACTTCATTACACTGGGCGGGGCTGTTCCTCGTGTTCAGCCAACCAGAGGACTCCTATTGAGTGTCTTACGGTCATTTCATAGGCCGACTTGGTTGAGGTAATATAAACCTAACTTGGAACCAATTTATGAAATTGCGTATTCTGTTATTTTATTTTTTTAATTCAGGCGTTTTTAGCAATTTATTCATTCATTCATTTATTTTTTATTTTATTATTTATTATTATTATTATTAATTTTAAGAAAGCTATGCTCTCTCCCTCCTCCACCCTCCCTCCCTCATTACGTAGTTGCTACTTCCAGTTTCAAGATTAAATAATCGATTATCCGATTAAATCGATTCTTTTCCAGACATCATAATCAATTATTTATTTCCATAATCGAACAGCCCTCGATATATCATTATCTTAATGTACCATATTTTAATAGGGCTCTAACGATTCACCGATATATCGGTGAATTGCGATACGCATGCTCATGATACACATATCGTATCGTGACCTGTCGTATTGATACACACGCAATACAGGAAAATATATGCCTATGGCATCCTTCATGAGTTAACATTGTCAGGTAAGCCATAGTTAAAGTTATGCACAAGTGCACCATTTTCACTAAATTTCATCTGAATATGTTAATTTTTTGTTTATCTGCACTGACAGATGGAGAGTGGCATAAAATGGACATATTCAGATCAAACTTAGTGAAAAAATAATGTATCGTATCATGTATCACATCGTTACCAGTGTATCGTGGCAAAACGTATCATTACAGCCCTATATTTTAATGCGCGATATATCTGGATATTATCTAAGGCGATATGCTACAAACACTAATATATATATATATATATATATATATATATATATATATATATATTATATATATATATATATATATATATATATATATATATATATATTAACACCCATATCAAACCAAAACTGCTTCTACAGTCGTCTTCAGAAATGTCCATGTGCAGAGCAAGAGAAGACTATTTTAGAAAATTTACTACTGGAATGACTGGCTCCATAACCAAGCCAGTCATTCCACTGGCAAAAATAGTATTCGCTTGGTCTGCGAATGGACAGTTTCTATGAGAAAATTAAAATTTTCCCAAGAAAAATGTAAAGGTTAAAGGGTATTTAACATTAGACATTACTTTCTATAAGCCATTCATTGAAGCGATGTTTCTACATTGTGAAAATAAGAGATCATTGAGTTATATATTAATCACATCCTTACCACGGATAGTTGCTCAACGGTGACGATAGCTGAATCATACAGTGATTTGAGCCACTTGCATATTTTATCCGCTGTGCGCTCACTACAGTCCTCGAGCACCAACACCACAGACTAAATACAAACATAGAAAACAAAACACTCACTCTCAGAAGACTACATGTTTTTGCCAATTTCATTTAATTTCAGATTTTCTCAATTTTTTCATGGATCACACCCAGGGTTGGGGAATCCTAGTGTATGGGAACACCCTTTCCTGTGTTAAGATTTGAGTCGAATCAAATCAGTAGTTGCCGAGATATCCACAGATCCAGAATATATTGAATATTTTGAAAATAATTTTGACCGGGAGCTGTTTATGGCCAGTCAAATTGGTTTCAACATATTCAACAGTGTACCTGATTACTTATGTTGTTTCCTATATGTAGAGGGGTTATGAACCAGCATGATTAATGCCTTGATCAGATCCATGCTATGTACATGTAGCGTGATGGATCCAGTAACACTCACGATCTTTACGGAGGATTGTATTTTCCTGCAGGTAGGCTTCCACGATATTGTTCTAGGAGGTATCGCGATATATCGTGGTGAGAAAATCACGATATTCGATATATTGTATAGCCTATTTTATGGTATACGAATTCACGGGGTGAATTGGTCTTCGGTTGAGTTGGACTGCACGGTTTGACTTATGTAGACATATCGGCTTCGCTATGAGTTTTCATATCAGTTTTAACCGAATATGACTTATAACTGGTAAATTTCAACAAAAACATTAACTGCAGTCGCCAAGATGCTTAAAGAACGATCGCTAATTACCAAATGTGGTTCAAATCTGTTAAGAAACTAAGGAGGAGATATGTTTTTTACCACAAAATTTTAAATATAAAAAATTTGAAGAGATTTTCTAGAGCCTACCTTCATATGATCGTTCTAGCCAAACGTGGTTGAAATCTGTCAAGAAACTAAGGATGAGTAGCGTTTTACAGCAATTTGACAATTTTCGGCAAATTTTAAATAGAATCCAAATTTGTTCCCAAAAAAAATTGAAATATAAAAAATCTGAATAGAAGTTCTAGAGCCTACCTCCGTATGATTGTTCTAGCCAGATTTGATTGAAATCTGCAAAGAAACTAAGGAGGAGATGCATTTTGACACTTTCCGGTAAATTTGCAACAAAATCTAAGTTTTTTACCCAAAAAATTGAAATATCAAAAATTTGAGTAAATGATCTGGAGCCTATGTCGGTACGACCCTTCTAGCCAAATTTGGTTGAAATCTGTCAAGAAACTAAGGAGGAGATGCGTTTTGATACTTTTCGGCAAATTTTAAACAAAATGTTAGTTTTTTACCCCGAAATTTGAAAAAACAAAAAACTGAATAGATGTTCTAGAGCCTACCCCATAGGATCATTCTAGCCAAATTTGGTTCAAATCCGGCAGGCCGTTAAGGAGATACATTTTAAAGCAAAAGTTGACAGACGGACAGACAGACGGTCGGCATGGCATGGCATAAGCTCACTTGGCCATTCTGGCCAGGTGAGCTAAATATGCAATATTTATACTACCGTCCCACGTAATAATTTCGCTCACGCGATCATGGTTTTGAGGTATACGGTACGGTGGCAAGAAATTGTACAGGTAAATTGTGTTCAATTTTGTATTATTGTCCACCTTTAAAAATAATTTTAACTTCAACTTTTTCTTGACTTATTCCTAATCTAAGCCCACCCCTCTCACAAAGATGTTGCTTTGGAAATAAATTGAACAGCTTGCCGTAACAGAAGGCTGTGCTACAAACACATGACAAATAAGCAGAATACGGCACAACTGTAAAATCTTCGCAAATATTTCGATTTTTTCAAAATCATTTCGCAAAAAATTGTGGCTGGAAAAAAAATTATGATTTTCGATAATATCGGATAATCGTGCAAGCCTACCTGCTGGTTGGGTTCATGGGCAAGAACCTCAATCTGTAGGAGACTGAATCTGAAAATGAATCTCTCGTTAATTTAACACAAACACGTCAACATCTGCTACGGCAAACATATCGGTTAACCACGAGTAAAAGAGATGTTAACCGCCATGACCGTTAGGTTAATAATACCTTTTATGGCAATATCGGTTATACATCTTTAACCAGTCCATGTAACTGGCAAACACTTTTAACCAAACCTAAAACTCTATAAATATGAGAGACCAGTGGGGAATATTTCAATATGACCGTAGTCATTGCACATACATACGCAGGCACAGAAACACTCACTGGCTAATAACAAATCACTTTCAACTTTTTCTGCAACAAACAAGGATTGAAAGTGGCCATGGTAGAGAACAGCAGTCGCTTCATGGGCGTAGCGAGTTCGCTTGAACTGTGTTGAAGTGAGACAGGCCTTGCCGACCGCAGATGTGAAGATCTTCGTTACGGTAACTGCTTCGAGCCACTCACTCCCTAAGATCGTCAGGCAGACTAAATGCAGCTGTCCCTTTGTGCAAGCCCCCACCAGAAGCATCTACATATCCTAAATTAAGCGTTTAACCTTGACTTTTGCTGATGAACCTCTGAAGGGCATGAAACCAATTCATTGGATTGAACAACCAAAGAACAATCATGATAGACCCCAAGCTTGTCTAAATATGCCAAGTAGAAGCAAAGATATGCAAAAAGTAAGCCAAAATGGCTCAAAATCATGATGTTAGTGACAGAACAGACTTGAGCACAAAAGGTCGTGCAACCAATGACATTGGATCGGCCATCCATAGCACTATCAAGATAGACCTCCCTGTTATCTTAATCGGGCAAGTATATGCACATTTCAGACAAGGTGTTATTTTCCGGTGGTGGCCACCTTGAATTAATGCAAATTTATGCACATGAAATCATTCTGGGTGAATTTTTTCTAGGCCATGAATCTGAAGCTTCTATATATATCTATAGACGAACATATATGAGCCATTTTTGTCAGATTCTTCGAAAACGGCACTATCTTACCATTTTGTGCACACAGCCGCCCATTATTAGGCTCGAGTCAATAAAAAAAATTCTAATATACTCACAATCAACCAGGTGGTTCTTGAGGTCAAATAAAGCTTTTCCAATTCATTTCTTAAAGGATTTTCTAAAGTAATGAAAATGTAAGATCGCCACTGGAAAATCAACCAATCACAATTCTGAACAGTACTTCCAGAGATTATTACCCCGGGGTACTTTTGGCTACATTTGCTTAAGATCCGGTCATAGATTAAGGATGAGTAGCATTTTAAAGAAGTTCTGGAAAATTTTCAAAAATATCTAAGATTTCCACAACAACCTCCCACCCCCCAAAGTAGTTCTAGCAAAATTTGGTTGATATTGACCAAGTGCCTTAGGAGACGCATTTTGACAACTTATGGTAAATTTCTCAACTGCTAAATTGACCAATTAAAATTCTGAATAGATATTCTATAGCCTGCCACCATATGCTTTCTGGCCAAATTTGGTTGAAATCAGTCGAGCAGCTAAGGTGAAGATGTCATCATGTGATTTGACAGATGATGGACGGACGGATGACCATCAGGCATTAAGCTCATTTCTGGCCAGACGAGCAAAAAATTTAATAGATTTTCAAAAAACAGTCTGTTTGGAATTAATTACATTACCCCAAGACCAGACAATTACCTATAGCTTATTCTGAAACACAGGCTACTCACCTCATAAACAACCTCGTGATGGAAATGTGGCACTTCAAGCTCACGCAAGCATCTAGTCGCTTCAGTCATGTCACCTGATGAAATGTACTCCTTCAGCAACAGATTTATCTGAATATATTAGCACATAAATCAAGCAATTGAGGAATCCAGTTTATCCAGCAATCGTATGACATCATAATCAACAGCATCACATGTAGGTAATCCATTACGGCATGAATGACGCCATTTAGTCCATCATAAACATTTAATAGTCATCAAGTTGTACAAATTGTATGTCCTTACTATTTAATAAACAATAACGTCAAATTAGTTTCAAAATATTCAACAGCATGTTTACTAAAGGTGCATATTCACACCAGCATGACTGAAAATTAAAATGTTAAAGTTGTATACTTTTAGAGGCTTAGATTGTGTGCATAGATGTAATGAAATGAAATAAATCTTAGGGACTCATACCTCTAATTCAATTTCACAGCTTAAAAAAATAGATTAATTTATATGGAATAAAATCGTCATATGTTAAGATTTATTTCGTGTCACTACATCTAGGCACACAATTTAAGCATCTAAATGTATACAATTTTAACAATTTTATTTTCAGACGTTGTGGTATGAATATGCACCTTTAAATACTAAAGCCAACAACACACAGTCTGTCATCAACTATGCGTTGTCATTCATGACGTAATTGATCATAACATAATTGATTATGACATCCTCCTACACTTTACGTATTTGATTATGACATCATATGATTGACTGAGAACCTGGAATCCTCCATTAATTGACTGCTACAGATCATACTTGGCAATGACTCTGAGGTTTGTCAAACAAGCCTTCATCAGGTTCAAGGTCTATCAGATACCAATCATTACATTTCTGTATATCATTACCCTGAATGCCACACAGCCAGTAAACAATTCTCATATAATAAGGAAAAATTGGTTACCTCTCCGGGATGTAGAAATTGTTTGAGTGTAGCTTTCGTGACCATCTCGGTCACTTCTGCAGCACTAACTGACGGTCGCTGGCAACGTCACTCTGGTAAGTTCTTGTGGAGTCACGTGACACTCAAACAATTTCTACATCCCGGAGGTAACTAATTTTTCCTTATTATGAATCATCCTGTGATCGGGACCAACTTTTTCGGAAATATAATTCTCATATACTTATAATTAATACTTTAATAATCAAACTTTGTCCAATTGTTTTAATATTTTCTTATTGAATGTCGATTTATAGGCAAAGATAATACAATTTTTGGAGGTTTATCACTGGAATGACTGGCTCGGGTATCGAGCCAGTCACTCCAGTGGTAAATTCTAAAAAAATTGTTGATTCTCTTGGCTTGTAAACGGACATTCCACAAGTCCATAGTAGAGGCTGGTTTTGGCCGGTATAACCATTAAAGGGTTAAGAAAAGAAATTCTGTTTAAAAGTAAATCTACATGTTTGCTAAAAGTTTCCCAAGTTTATCTTTCATTATTAATCAATTCGATACATTCCATACAAACATGACACAATGGAAACTGATCACGTTCGTTTGCAAAGTAAATTTAGTATGCCTGAAATCTGCTATTGTAGAAACAAGTTGAACTGCAACATAATTCTAATATTTCATACCAACACAATGGAGGCGCCTCCATAACCATTAACCCGTTCTAACTGACCTGCTTAATCAAGTATTTGACTGGTCTGATGCCACCTCCAGTGCCCCAAACATTGTCCAGACGCACGATTCCATGTTTCATTCCCAGCAATATGTCAGCTTTATCCAGGGCAACTCTGTAAAGGAAGTAGGGTTAGAAGTAAATGAAACAAGAGGCACAAGGGCCTGTGGCGCTCACCTGGATGATTAGCATTTGAACCATTTGCATTTAAAGACATGATGGATAATTTTGGAAAAATCCAAGATGGCCACTAAAAGAACTGACCAATCAAAATTCTGTATATACATTCTGAAGCCTACACACATAGGACCCTTCCAGCTGAGATTGATTAAATCTGCCAAGTGATTAATGAGGTGTAGGCTTTTAACTGATTTAGCAAAACTTTTGGAAAATCCAGGATGGCCACTGAAAAACTTACCAATTAAACTTCTGCAAACTAAATCTGAAGCCTGTCACCATAGGGTTCTTCCATCCAAGTCTGGCTGAAATCACCCAAGCAGTTAATGATGAGTAGCCTTTTAAGCGATATCTGGTAAATTTTCATAAAACTCAAGATTTTACACAAAAAATTCACCAATCAAAAATCTGTATACAAGTTCTGAAACATACACCTATATATGGTCCTTCAAGCCAAACTAGGTTGAAATCCACCAAGAGGTTAATGAAGAGTAAGTAGCGTTTGACAATCTCTGGTAACTTTTTTACAAAATCTAAGATTTTCACCCATAAAATTAATCATTCAAAATTCTGAATAGATGTTTTAGAGCCTAACACCATAGAATCCATCTAGTTAAATTTGGTTGAAATATGTCAGGAAGCTAAGGAGGAGTAGCATTTTGGCCATTTTCGGTAGAATTTTCTAAGATATTCACCCAAAAAACTGATCAATCAAAATTATGAATACAAGCTCTAGAACCTATCACCGTAGAATTCATCTAGCCAAATTTGGTTGAAATATGTCAAGTGGCTATAGAGGAGTAGCATTTTGACCATTTCCTGTAGACCACCATAGAATCCATCTAGTTAAATTCAGGCCAGGTGAGTTAAAAATGGAAGAAAAGCAGAACAAAAACAGACAATTTTCAAAATGATAACATATTAAGATGACAGGTGGCCATTTTAGTGCGTCTGTTAAATATACGGGTAAACTTAAAACATTTATTTTCTAAATAAGCGTGATTAAATTATTCTTAAAATAAACACATCAAAGGCATCGCATTGTAGATCCGTGTTTGTGTATTGTGTGTAAATTCTCATGTAGTATTGCATATTTTCAGTGAAGAGTTATCATTCTTGCTGCACGTGATCCTTTCTAATAACACTGATAGATATAAATTTGATTTTCAACAATGTTCTATTTTCTTTTTAATGAAACACACGCTATAGGAACGATATAATTGCTAAGCAATTGTCATTGTCAATAGACTATATACACAGGCAGCATTTTCTGTATTATTAAGAAAAACAAAACAGTTGAATATTTTGAACTTAGTTTTATTGGAAACCATTGCTGCCTAAATTTTGAAATATTCAAATTAACATTTCTTACATTGTGTTTCAGATTTAATAACTTTTTTCCGTTTTTCTTTTGGCCTGATTGGAGGCATGTTAACTTATTCATGTTATTATTGACGAAAATTAAAATTTTCGTCAATATTTCGATGGGTTAAGTTACTCCGCCTGTTTGTCGGCGTCCAATCTCGATTAAGTTATTTGTTTAGTTCAACATATATATATATATATTTATCATCTTATATCTCTGCATGGCCACATGCTTCCTTATATCAAGGAATTGAACATAATGATAACTTATTTATGAGCTGTACTGTATATTATGCAAAGTAGAATTGTTTCTAGTGTTGAATTAAAATGCATATGCAATACCTGGTATGTGGGCAATCGACTTTCCCCTTGTAGTTCTGCAGAAACCTTGGTGGCAAGCAGTCATCCGCCACAGCCCTCGCAATGAATTGCCCTACAACCTGCAAATAATCAGCATTAACCATTTAACCCTTGAATTTATAAAATTATTAAATAATAGGAAATTTTCCATTTGCAGACCAAGAGCAGAATTTTTTTTAATTCACCACTGGAATGACTGGCTTGGTTATCGAGCCAGTTATACCAGTGGTAAATTTTCAAAAATACTCTCCTCTTGGTCTGCAAATGGACATTTCTCAAGACCACTGCAGAAGGCATTTTTGGCTGATATGAGTGTTAAGGGGTTAAGATATTACATTCACTCACAATAGACACAACTTGTGCGCTTAACAAGAATCTAAACAAGTGTAACGTTACGTTCATTGCTTCGCAAGGTCCGACATGTCAGAACTCATCAGAATGTAATAAATACATGTACAAAGTCTTCAATTTGATTCAAATGCATTTAAAAAGTAGGCGAAACGTAATTGGAAATGGGAAATAGCTAGAAATGCATCCTTGTATTAGTAGAAACTGATATCTTGTAACAAACCATCAACACCCCAAACTAGGTCACGCAAGCTCTCTAGAGTCCTGCTCAGGAAACCACATTTTAGATAGAGGGGGGGGGGGATGTTGAAATGACTGCCTCAATTTTTGAAATAGTCTCTTCTTGGCCTTCAAATGGACTCTCCTCAAGTTACACAAAAGCCGTTTACCAAATTTGAAGCCAATAGGGTGAAACAATCTGGAGATTATATATATATATATATACATAATTTGGTAAATGACTTTTGTATATATTTTGTCATTTACCAAATTTTATATATATATATATTATCTCCAGATTGACTGCTCAAATTAGGTGCATGTGAAAATGCCTTCAAGTTTACACCTATGAGCTGAACAGTAATGGTTCCAATCAAATTGTTTGAGACATATTGAATACAATGGATTTTCAGTGTCAGTGTATCATACGGTGGATGGCTTGGGTTATGTTTACTCACTGTCGGAGCGTCGGGTGCATCTAATGTCAGGTCACTCAGACTGGACAGCACATTATCAAATCCTTTAGCAATGTCTGATGAGCGAAGGACATTGCCATACAGGTCAGAGATCAACACCGACGTCATCTCTCGCTGAGGAGCCTTGCGATCCAGTGCGAAGCTGACCGCTTTCTCCGTAATTCTTGCCTTCTGTTTGCCCAAGTTGAGCTCATCCAAACTTTCCTATTATAAAGATAGAATACACGCACAGGTAACCCTTGAATGGTCAACATAAAGAAAATCTAAACAAGTGGAGGCTGAAGGGGCCTGTATTGCTCACCTGAAAGTACAAAGGCACTGTTCTACATGTAGACCTCCAGATTTTATTGGCACAATTTTTTATTTATTTAAAGAAATTCTGGAATTTTTTTGGGGACATTCCGATGGCACCGGAAGAAATTGACCAATTAAAATTCTGAATAAATGTTTGGGAGCCTATCTCAATAAGAGGCTTCCAGCCAAACTTGGTTAAAATCTGTCAAGTGGTTTAAGAAGACTGTTTTAAAAATTTTCAGAAAGGTTTCTGATAATTCAAAATGGCCACCGAAGATATGCACCAATCAAGATTCTGAGTGTTCTGGAGACTAGCACCATTAGGATCCTTCTACAAAAATTGGATTAAAATTTGCAAATCATTGTAGATCAGTTTACAAGGATTGCTAGAGAATTTTTGGAAAATCCAAAATGGCCACCAACTAAATAGACCAATCAAAATCCAGAATGACCATACGATCCTTCCATCCAAATTTAGTTAAAATCTGCCTGGTGGCATAGCAGATACATTTTAAAGCAAAAGTTGACAGATGGGTGATGGACGGTCACCATGGCATAAGCTCACTAGGTTATTCTGGCCAGGGTAGCTAATGATTAATTTACTTACTTTGTTTTAATTTTTGATTTCATTATAACATTTCAACCATAACAGGTTAATGGTCAAGCCGACCAGAAATGGACATGACACCGGTGTTGAGGAATGTCTATTTGCAGGCCAAGAAGACTATTTTTGAAAATTTACCAGTGGAATGACCCGGCTCGGTTATTAAGCCAATCATTCCAATGGTAAATTTTCAAAACTAGTCCTCTTTTGACCTGCGAAGGGACATTCATTAAGCAAGAGCTAAACAAAACATCATGTGTGTCACCATGATTAAAGTACGGGTATTCAAGTACGCGCTAACTTCATGTGTCATCATGATTTAAATACCAGTACTCAAGTGCATGCTGCTTACCTCAACTTCATGTGTGTCATCATGGTCAAAGTAGCGGTACTCAGGTGAGTGCTACTTACCTGAACTTCATGTGTATCACCATGGTCAAAGTACCGGTATTCAGATGAGTGCTGCTTACCTGAACTTCATGTGTGTCATCATGGTCAAAGTACCAGTATTCAGCCGAGTGCTGCTCACCTGAACTTCATGTGCGTCATCATGGTCAAAGTAGCGGTACTCAGGTGAGTGCTACTTACCTGAACTTCATGTGTATCACCATGGTCAAAGTACCGGTATTCAGATGAGTGCTGCTTACCTGAACTTCATGTGTGTCATCATGGTCAAAGCACCAGTATTCAGCCGAGTGCTGCTTACCTGAACTTCATGTGCGTCATCATGGTCAAAGTACCGGTACTCAGCTGAGTGCTACTTACCTGAACTTCATGTGTGTCATCATGGTCAAAGTACCAGTACTCAAGTGGTTCCTGCCTACCTAAACTTCATGTGTGTCACCATGATCAAAGCACCTGTACTCAGGTAAGTGCTGCCTAGCTTAACTCTGTTTGTCATCATGGTCAAAGAACTGGTACTCAGGTGAGTGCTGCCTACATGAACTCTATTTGTCATCATGGTCAACGTACCGGTACTCAGGGGAGTGCTCCCTACCTGAACCCCATTTGTCAACATTGTCAAAGTAGCGGGAGCTTGCTGCCTACCTGAACTCTATTTGTCATCATGGTCAAAGTACTGGTACGCAGGTGGGTGCTGCCTACCTGAACTTCATGTGTATCACCATGGTCAAAGTACCTGTACTCGGGTAAGTGCTGCCTACATGAACTCTATTTGTCATCATGGTCAAAGTACCGTCCGGTACTCAAGTGAGTGCTGCTTACCTGAACCTCATGTGTGTCACCATGATTAAAGTACTCAGTCAGTAAGGGCTCAAGAGCTTTATTCAGGTCATCTCCAGATACTTCTGGCTCTGTTCGAACTAACGAATATTCCTCCTAAAACAGAAAACAAAGGACGGTATCAGCACAAGACAAAATACAAGATATTATTTAGTCAGCAGGGTGCTGGTCAAAGCTAGAGAATATATTAGTATGGAGGTACCAGCACAAAACACCATTCTTCAGGGTATTAGACATGTGCATGCGTGCATGCATGCGTGTCATAATGTCAAACATAAGATTGATCGGTCGATGGCGCGTCAGCGCAAATTCTCACGCTCACCACTTTTGAACTTTTGCCACCCCACCTCCTGTAAATGCCCTTTTGCACTCCAGTCATATGGGTAACTCACATACAAAATTTGGTTGAATTTTTTCCAACAGTGTCAGAGGAGTTGCATTACAATCAATTTTTTTACCTTTTGACCCCTGCCCCCCCCACCCACCCCTGGGAGCAGGGCTAAATGTAAATGCGCTCATCTAATCCACATTGATATGGGTAAGTCACATACCAAATCTAGTTGAATTCTGTACAACGGTTTCCAAGGAGATGCTTTATAAGCAATTTATGCAGGTTAAAATTTGACCCTTGGCCCCTACCCCGCCCCCCTGGGGGTGCAGCCTAATGTAAATGCCTGCTGACACCACGCAATCATATGGGTAACTCACATATAAAATTTGGTTGAGTTCCGTCCAATGCTTTCAGAGGAGCTGTGTTACAAGTGATTTGACCGTTTTACCCACATACCAAATTTGGTTGAATTCAACCAAATTTGATAGAGATCAGTTACCCATTGAGGATTGCGAGCTGACAATTGGCGTGCATCTTACTGTTTTAAATCTGATGACTCACAGGATAAAGTAAATCATTTAGTCACTATCTCACTAAATAATTAAATGCACAATGAACAGAAAATATAGATAAATCAATCTTGACACCTGTCAATATTATCATGCAAATATAATTAATAGAAGGTAATTAAGCTGTTAGCCCATACATGTAACAGAACTCTCAGGGACTGAAATATTAGATTTAGAAATTTGATTCTATTTCAGATAATTCTTTGTGACATTTTCAACAATGTAATTGCAAGCTGAACATTGATATCTATGATAGCATCAGGTTTCAGCCACACTGTTTCTTGTACTAATTCAGCAACAAGAAGCCCAATGGGCCTGTATTGCTCACCTGGAACATTAGCATTTCAACTAATCTTACTTATGTTTTACATCCATCGGTGTCACTTCCAATGACTTTCAGTCAAATGATTTAGTTTTCGAGGTATTGACAACAATCTCTGAACTGGTTTTTTGCATTAGTGATTTTGAACAATGTTTAAGTAAAAATAGATGATATCAGTGCTAACTACAGCTGGTTTCTTAACTGTCTCACTGCTGCAAGCTAGTGCAGCCAATAATTTCAATTTTCAAAAGCTCTTCGCTTGTTGAATATTTTGAAAACAATTCGACTGAAAGTTGTTGGTGGCTAATTTCAGTCCAATTGTTTTCAATATATTTATCAGGTTCAGAGATATAACCTTTGGAATATGTCGTCTGCAAAAGCTCAGTCAGACGGTTATTAGAGGTTCAAATACAATTGAAGTAAATGGTCTCTAAAGGCAGGTAGGTGGTCTTTATAGCAGGTTATTCCCCACCACCACACAATCCATTTAACACATGCGCATCTGGCTGAATCACCAAGTTAGCAGCAGAGGTAGGGTGAGCTGGAGTTGATCTAAAAAATAATTTGACTGAAATCATTGCTGCCTTAGGCAGCAACAACTTTCACTGCTCCCTAAGGCAGCAACAACTTTCAATCAAATACATTTCAAAATAGTTTTAAGAGCATAGATGTCAGAGCACATAATACATATCTTAAATATCTCAGCAGTATTGGAACGGTTAATCTGTTAATTGGAATTTAATATCTAGTTTGGCAATAAAATCTGACATAGTGATAAATCAATGGATGGTGGAAACAAACTTATATTTGCCCTAAGAAAGTGAGACTGCAAATATTTAAGGAGTGGTAACTCTGGCATTTGACGTCCTATCAGTTTCATTTTCACAACACAGATATTAGATGCCGTCATTAAAGTTGTGACCAAGTTTGGTGTCAAGCCGTCAAGAAATAACAAAATGAGCCGCCATTGTTGGTGAGACAGACAGACAGATGGATGGACGGCCATACAGAAGACGGGTGGGGTCATCGCTATACGACAGCTGACTGACAAGTAAGCGGAGTTAAGAAAACCAATTTGTGCTTCAAAATCCATCAAATAAAAAAAATTGAATATGGCAGCCAAACACGCTAAAATTTGATTCGTCCACGGCGGCCATGTTTTTCACCGATCAACTTCTCA
The DNA here is from genome assembly GCA_034401795.1 of Chaetoderma sp. LZ-2023a. Lineage (NCBI taxonomy): Eukaryota > Metazoa > Mollusca > Caudofoveata > Chaetodermatida > Chaetodermatidae > Chaetoderma > Chaetoderma sp. LZ-2023a. The sequence goes on along the minus strand of CM067369.1, from coordinate 45,789,474 downwards.
TGAACAAACTTTAATGGCCCTTAGTCCATAATCATATCCCCAAAATTTCAAACCATTTGGCCAATCAAGTTCCTTCGAACAAACTTGGTTCAGCTCTTGCCCTATATGATATTTCGTGAGTTTTGAATCGATCCACCAAGCGGTTTCGGAGAAGATTTTTAGTCATTTCCTAAAATCGGCCAAAATCCAAGATGGCCACCAGCCAAATTGGCCGATTGGCTTTGTTTGAACAAACTTGGATCCCTATGCCCTAAGGATACTTCCTGCCAAATAGAATTGAAATCGTCCCAGTGGTTCTTGAGAAGTTGTTTAAAGAAAAAAGTTGACGGACAGACGGTCGCCATGGCATAAGCTAACTTGGCCAGGTGAGCTAACAATTAACTTTCGAAAATCACTGTGATTATTGTAATTTTTGTATTCAAGATAGTGAAATTGTGAATATCCGTTTACAGGCCAAGCCAATATTATTTTTGAAATTTTACCATTGAGATGACTAGCTCGGGTATCGAGCCAGTTATGCAAGTGGTAAATTTTCAAAAATAGTCTTACTGTCCTGTAAAATGGATATTCCCAGGCCTGTACTGTTATTGTGGAAATGGGTCACCAAGTGGTAGGGTTAATTCAGCTTTAGGGAACACAAAATGGTTTACCTTATCTACTGATTCGAGTTATGATCATCAATGAGATTTCTAATGATTAGGTTCCCATAGGTTTCCTTATTGAGGTTGAACCCTTTAACATTGTTTAATGGTAAAATACTCTCAAGAGATTAAAAGTATTTGCTTATTGAATGTCCAGTTGCAAGACAAGAGAAGACTATTTTTCTAAATTTGCCACTGGAATGACTGGATCAGTTATCGAGCCAGGCATTCCAGTAGTAAATTATCTAAAATTGTCTGCTTTGTCCTGCAAATGGACATTACTCAAAACGACTAGAGTGAAGGAAATTTCAATTTCCCTTTCTCTGAGATCTAACAATACTTACCATTACATTACTTATTGATAGCATCCACCTCTAAGGCTTTTAGACTTAATCAGAAATTCTTACCGGTACCTGGAACCGGAAACCTGCCCCAACAACTGTGTACCCACTACCATGAAATTGGTAAATATTGTTAGATCTCGGAGAAAGGGAAATTGCAATTTCCTTCATTCTCCATTGATCAATACAGTAAAGCTCAGAATTACGTTAAATGTCCTGAGAACAAAAACGCAACAGACAAAAACAAAAATGCACCAAGAAGAAAACAATAACGTGCCAGATGCAAAACAAAAACGTAGGCGAAGAAAACATAAACGTGACACGAAGAAAACAAAAAAACACTACCGAGCCAGGACAAAAACAACAAATAATAGTGACATTTTTGTGGCGCGCCATAAAGTATCAGAAGGCATTTGGAAACAAAATATGAATATGGCTAGAGATCATGCCATGTCTTCAAAATACCCGGCACATTTGTGAAAAATATAGGCGTGTGAAACACGCTTAGTAAATTGGAATGCCTGTGGACTTTGGCTCGTTACAAGTAGAAGTCGGTGTTACCCACTAGAGTTGTCAGTTCTTGCTGTTCGCGAACAGATTTAACAAGAACCCTACCATTCGACAACGGCACAGGAACAGTGTTTCCCGAACAAAATTTCTACTCCCCATCAGATGAGGAGTGGAAACCTCGTTCGTGAATGCTAAACATGCTAAACTGTTCTCGCTGTGGCATTCTAGAACAGTTTCAGAATGCTGTTTACGAAAACGACGAGAAAGGACAACACATATTTTCACAATGTTCTCTTAAATTAGTTTCATATCGGGAATAAAACACAGTTGTAAAGTTTATTTGTTGAAATGAATGTTTGAGACAAGATTTTGCAATGGTTTACGTAATGTACTTATGCACAAATGTATTCCCGTTGTCGGTGATTGTCATTGTATTTGTACGAAACTACGAGAAGTAATGCTAGCTCCATCTATAAAATCCACAGACCTGTATTGCTATAGACCGCTTATGATCATTCAACGGCGCCATTTCCGAGCAATATTTTATAATATCTAACAGATTATTGTGAATAAAACCTTACAATGAAGACAAACGGAAGCTCGAGAAACGTTCACAGTTGATCGTGATAGATCTATTTTGCAGTTTTGTCCGACATTTTACCGGAAATATTAGTCTCGCGAATCTTCCCCAGTGTTCTCATTCGGTTACTTTCGCACTTACTTTTTAAAAGCATCCAGCACAGCGAAACATGCCGACCTGGTGAGATTTAGCATAGTTTATCCTCATCCGGTTGCTTTCGCATTTACTTTCTATAAACATCCAGCGCAGCGGAACATGCCGACTTGCGGGATTTGGCAAACATGTAGATTATTCTTGCGCGATAGACAAATAGTAGGACTGCCAATGATTTTAGCACTTATTTTCATTTCAGTCCGTGTCTACATTATATATATCGAGAATAACATACTATTGCCCCCCTGTTTAAGACTATATGCTCGGCCTCAACGTGGCGCAGGGGTGTAACCCACTGGGTGTCAATCCAGACATTTGGAGGGGCTAACCAGAGCATTATGCACAACGCAAATGAATGACACTTGGAGATCGAATCAAACGAAATGGTGCTCGCCCTGTGAGGATCCGCCAGGCAGGTGCAGCGCCGGGCTCCACGCCTCGAAGGAGCCCACCCTCAGCTACTGGAGGTCCCATCAACTCGTCTTGTAGAGCCAGGAGACGAGAATGGAGAGCTACTGGCCAACCGAAAAAGAAGACCAAACCCAAAGAGAACCCCAGTATCAACATCATGCACTGGAATGCAGAAGGGGTTACCAACAAGAAATCAGAGCTCGAACAGTTCCTGTACGAAAACAACATTGATATCTGCTGCATCCAAGAGACACACCTGCAAGAAGGAAAACCATTTAAGATCAGAGGTTACCAGATTTTCCGTTGTGATCGAAGAGGAAGAAAGAAAGGCGGGGTGATCACCTTGGTCCGAAACAGCGTGAACGCCAGCCAGATCAAAACCTTTATGGAAGAGGCAGAATATATCAAGATCAAGGTAACAACCAGCAACTCTGTGATTGACATTGTCAATTATTACTGCCCTAATGACAAGAATCTCTCACTTGACACAATCCAGGTCCCGGACTGCTACTTCCTCATTGCGGGAGACTTTAATAGCCAGTCTGAGAGCTGGGGATACAGAACACTTGATAAACTAGGAGAAGACATTGAAGCATGGCAAGATGAAAAGCACCTTTTACTTGTCAACGATCCCACAGATCAGCCTACCTTCTACTCGCGCCGGTGGCACTCGACAACAACGCCGGACTTGGCATTTTGTACAGAAGACATTCACAGAAACCTCAGTAGAGTGGTCGGATCGCAGTTAGGAGGAAGCGACCACCGCCCAGTCCTCCTCTCTCTTTCTGGAAGTATTTCAACAAGTTCACCTCAACATCCACGGTGGAACTACAAAAAAGCAAATTGGAGTCTGTTCGGCATTCGTTCCAATGAGCTTACCCAAAATATAGCAGTAGAAGGGAGAAACATCAACAATGCGGTCAAGGAATTTAATTCACGTATCCTCAAGGCTGCCAACGAAGCGATTCTTCGAGGGTTCAGGAAAAACTACCGCCCCTACTGGACAACAGAACTGCAAGCAGCACATGATAAACTAGACAAGGCCAGAGAAGATGCAGAGGGTAATCCCTGTCATGAAAACCACTTCACACTACAACAAACTAAAGCCAGGTATCTAAAGACCAAGCTGGAGGCCAAAAGAAGAAGCTGGAGGGAAAAGACGGCAGGGTTTAATTTAGAGAGACACACAACAAAGCTATGGAGACTGACTAAAGCACTGAATGATGAGGGTGTCGGGGGAGAGAAGATTACTCTTGAAGAAGATGGACAAACACTGTCAGGAAAGATGGCTGCAGATGCCTTTGCGAAGGCATATGCAAAAGAAAGCGCCATTTCTATACCACGAATGCGTCAAAGAGGTTAGAAAAGAGCAAAAGGAAAGAACAGACACCAACACTCATGATGCAATGAAAGTTGACATTAGTTTATCAGAACTGAAGAAGTCTATCCGCCAATTGAAGAAGAAGAAATCTCCCGGGCCATATGGCATTACGAATGAAATGATACAACACCTTGGTAATGCATCTCTCCGCAAGTTGCTAGATATCTTTAATCTCAGTTGGACCAATGGAGAGGTTCCTCAGTGCTGGAAGGAAGCCAGAATGACTCCTATTCTGAAAAAAGGGAAGAACAAGACGAAAGTGCTGAGCTACCATCCTATCAGTCTTACAAGCTGCATATGCAAGACCATGGAGCGCATCGTCAACCAGCGGTTGCAGTGGTACCTGGGGTCGGAGAACACTATAGTTTCAGAGCAGGCTGGCTTCAGAAGATACAGGAGCACAGAAGATCAAACAACACATCTTGCACAGGTCATAGAGGACACTTTTCAAGCAAAGAAGGTGATGCTAGCTGCCTTTATTGATCTGCAGAAGGCATTTGACAACGTGTGGAAGCATGGCCTCCGCGTGAAGCTCCGGCGCACAGGCATCGGTGGCAACATGTTCCGATGGACCAAGTCATACCTACACAATCGCAGAGCTAGGGTGCTGGTGGATGGACAATCTGGACAGAATGTATTGCTGAGACAAGGGGTACCACAAGGAGTATTATCACCAACTCTGTTCATACTCTTCATTAATGATATTGTAGCAAAGCTGCCCAATGGGATCCAAGCAGCCCTCTATGCAGATGACCTCGTACTCTGGTGCACCGAGGAGTACACAACGACTGCCACGTACAGAATGCAGCTCGCCTTGGACAGAATTACAGCTTGGGCCAATCGCTGGTGTATTACCATCAACAAAGAAAAATCATCAGCCATGCTATTCTCACTGTCCACCAAAACCAATCTGGCACTGGGCGGTACTCCACTCGAGTACGAGGACCAGCAGACATACCTGGGAGTCACCTATGACACACTAACATGGAAGGAGCACATCCAGAATGCCGAGGCAAAGGCCAGAAGAAAGCTAAACATCATGAGGAAGCTGGCAGGAACAAAGTGGGGTGCCAATGAAAGGATCCTCAAGACCATCTACCTAGGTGCCATACGACCACACCTTGAGTATGGATCCAGCTCATGGATGACAGCAGCTAAATCTCATCAACAGAACCTCGACAGAGTACAAAACCAGGCACTGCGCATCATCACTGGTGGAATGAGATCAACACCAATAGAAAAAATGGAGCAGACAGCAGGCATCCCCCCACTTAGTAAAGGAAGGGAATGCAAAGCACTGATCCAAGATGCAAAGTTCAAATCGTTCAACAACCACCCGATGAAGATCAGGCAAGCACAGCTGTCATCAGGAAGACTTAAAAGATCAAGTTTTGTGAAAGAGACAAAAGCACTTCAAAGGAAACACCAAGAAATGTTGCCAGCACAAATAGAAGACCCAAACCACACCCTTGATCCTCCACCCTGGGAAAACAAACTAGAGAGCATAGCTATTCGCACCACAGTACCTCATCTCACAACCAAAGATGAACACAGTGATGTGAGCAAGAAGGCCCTGACCCTAGCCATGCTGGAAGAAATGTACCCTCAGGGGACATGGATAAGGATCTACACAGATGGATCAGCCAAAGATGCAATTAGGAGCGGAGGTGCCGGACTGCACATACAGTATCCAAACGGACAACATGAGTCAGCTGCAATACCGACAGGCAAACACTGCACAAACTACAGAGCTGAAGTCGAAGCACTGGTCCATGCAGCTAATACCATCAGCAGAACAGCAGACCCTATTGCACAGATTGTCTTTTTATCTGATGCCCGCTCTGTCCTTGAGGCTATCACCAAAGGTAAGCTGCCACAACTTGAAGAAGCACTACAAACCATCAAATGCTTTCGGATAGCATTGCAGTGGATCCCCTCACACTGTGGAGTCCAAGGAAATGAGGAAGCAGACATGATGGCAAAGGTGGGTGCAGAAGAGAATCAGACAGAAAACATGGTTACGCATACCGAGATGAAGACTATCATCAAGTCACTCTATAGAACACCTCAATCAGAAGATGCCTACCATCATCTCTCGAGGCCAGAGCAAGTGACCATTTTTCGTCTCAGAACTGGACATAACAGACTAAACCAACACATGTACAGGCGGTTCCACCTTACGACATCACCCGCTTGTCCTTGTGGAGAAGCAGAACAGACCACAGAGCACATACTTCAATGTTGCAGTACGTATCAACTGCTGAGAGAAGAGATCTGGCCTTTGTCAACCTCCTTTCTTGAAAAGTTGTATGGGCCTGTGGAAGAACTGCAGAAAACCACAGATTTCATCTTGAGAACGGCTCTCCAAGTGTGATACCAGCGATCGAAAAGAAGAAGACATACTATTATCGGCGAGCCAGAGAAAAATACGACCGCGTTTTAGAAAAAACATCTTGTTTTGGCGCATTTAGGCTTATCCTGTTCGTAATTAATTCATGTACATCACGGAAAAAGTCACCTGGCATTTCGACCTCATCTTGTTTGTGTTTTTCATTTGGCATGCAATGTTTTTCATTTGGCGCGTTTGTGTTTTTCATTTGGCGTGAAATGTTTTTCATTTGGCGTGAAATGTTTTTCATTTGGCGTGAAATGTTTTTCTTTTTGCGCGCATATGTTTTTCTGCTGGTGCATTTTTTTGTTAACTTAATTCTGAGCTGTACTGTACTTACCATTACATTACTTATTGATCACACCAGATTTGATCACCAGCTCTAGCTACATATTTGCTGCCAGCCAGTTTTGTGCGATGTTGGCCGAGTCCTTTAAGATGGCGCGAGCTTGGTCACCAAAGACACTGGGTCCGTTCCGGGCGGTTCCAAGTAAATTATCACTGACGGCCACAGCCAGACGCATATGGTCAATGATCATCTGCCTCCGTGACTTAGCCACTCTTGCTTGCACCCGGGCAAGTGCGTCCATGGACAGCACAAGTCCGTCATTGACGCACGATACCGTCCCTGGCGGCGCCGTGTGGCCTGGCCCCACTTCAGTCCATATCGACTGATGTATAT
>CM067369.1:45761886-45781886 GCA_034401795.1 Chaetoderma sp. LZ-2023a | reverse complement strand
TTCAAGGTCATTGTGACCTTCATATCAAACTATCTTTTACTGTTAATCGTTTTGGTTTAGATCAACATGTCGTCTTATACCTCGGATTGGCTTCACCCTATTGGGATTAAACTTGGACACATGCTTCCTTATATCAAGTGGTTGAGCATTATGATACTGATGTCATGAGGTCAAAGTTCAAGGTCACTGAACTTGGTTGAAAAATAGTTTTACAGTTAAGTTTCTGGTTTAGCACAATATATCTTAATCTCGGCATGGCTTCGTTATATTGGGATTTGGGACTAAACTTGGCACATGCTTTCTTGTATCAAGGGGATGAAGCACAATGATATTGAGGTCAATGGTCAAGGTCATTGTAATATTTGACTTGTATAAAATACAGACCGGAACAGTTAGATTCTTCTGTGTAGCTCATTTTGCCTTTATTTCAGAATTAGCCAAATTATTGGAACTTAAGTATAGTCATGCAATTATCTCAACCAGTAGGAGCAGCACAAAGGGATACACATCTAGATTTACATTTGGAAATGCAAAACCTTGGCCAATATCCCATCAATGTAACACTGATGTCTTGTTGTTTGTTTCAGCTGATGAGTGTAAAGCACAGAATCAGACAGTAGAAGCTAAGACATATGCTGTTCTTCAGGAGCAGATCTGGGCTTTACTGCCAGGCTTCTGTACAAGGCCTGTAGATTTACCACAGGTATATTTAACAATACAGAGTTCTTATCTCAATATAACTCAGAGGTTTTAAGAAAAACTTAGTTTTCATATGGGTATTTAGTATATCTACATGTATGTTGATAAGGCACAAACATTTCCTTTAGTGAATCAAAAAAAGATTAATAAACACTGAATTAAATTATTTTTTACTAATGTGGCAATTAGCTAGTCTCCATGCATCAGCTCGCCCACTCGCTCACATGTCTGCCTGTTGCTGGTTGGAAGCACCAGGCTGTTAATTATTCGGTTTGTTTACATGCTCTCTTAAATATGTCAGGCGTTGCTCAGTGTATTGCGATCAACTAGAACATACGCTTGTAAACCTATCTATATCAAGAGGATGTAGCACTATGTCATTAAGGTCATTAGGTCAACAGTTTATTGGTTCCCCTTATTAGGATTAGGCCTGGACATATGCACAGATATACCGATAAGGCCACTTTTATTTATTGCTTTATGGATCTGCCGTCCTTAAAAATCATCAAATTGGAATAAAAATAAAATTCAAATATGCTGTTAATTTATCAGTTGGTAAAATTAGGCAATTTGGAAAAATATAACACAGCCTGCTTCCCAGTGCATGTAGATTTGCCGCCTAGTTCCGGATCTATGTAAATGAAACAATACAGAGCGGTTCCCAGTGAATGTGGATTCAAAACCCATTCTGCTAGTATTCAAAATGGACATGTGGCCCAGTTCCTGATCAAGGTGTGGATTTATGTGGATAAGGATACAGACTGGTATCCAATGATGTGCATTGTGGTTCAAAACGTGTTCTGCTAGTATTCAAGATATACATTCATCGCCTGAGATACTGGTACCTGATAGTAAATTTGAAATGATTTCCAAAAGCAAACCACCACATGATTAAACAATTATGATTTATGATGATATGCTTTTTGTTACTGAGCTTAAACTCTTTAAAAACTCTTAAAATATTTTAATTATCTCCAAACATTTTGCAAAACCGGAGGTGTGTCCATCCATCCTTCTGTCTGTCCATCCGGCTATCTCCTCTGAAACAATTTGATGGAATTCGATCAAATTTGTTGTAAGCTACCCATATATGATCACGGAATGCAAGATAACATTTACATTAGGCTCCTTCATCAGGCCGGTGGCGGTGGGTGTGTGGTTAAAAAAGTCAAAGTTGGCGGACTTCAACCAAATTTGTTATGTTAGTTATCCATTATATGATTGCTGATTGCAAGACAATGTTTACATTAGACTCCACCTCCAGGGTGGAGGTAGGGTAGTTGGGGGGATGAGACTATCAACCTTGCGAAAAGTATGAGGATCTGCGATGGCATGCCATCAACTGCGCATTTTGTACATCCACACGTTTAAAAAAAACATATGGTCTATTATAATCTGCGTCCGTGTGTCTGTCCGTCCATCCGTCACGCTGTCTCCTCCCAAACCATTGAGTGGAATTAAATCAAATTTAGTATGTGGCTTACCCATACGGTTCCGCTTTGCAAGACAATATTTAGATTTGGCTCCGCCCACAGGGGAACGTGGCATGGGTCAAAAGGTCAAATCACTTGTAATGCAACTTCTCTGAAATTGTTAGACGGAACTCAACCAAATTTGGTATATGATCTACCCGTATGATTGTGTGGTGTCAAATGGTCAATTTTTAACCTGAGGAAATTGATTGTAACACATCTCCTCCGAAACTGTTGGACAGAATTCAACCAAATTTGGTATGTGAGTTACCCATATCAATGTGGAGTACATAGCACATTTACATTTGACTCGCCCCAGGATTGGGGTCAAAAGGTAAAAAAATTGATTGTAATGCAACTGCTGACACTGTTGGATGGAAGGCAACCAAATTTAGTGTGTCAGTTACCCGTATCAATGTGGAGTGGATGAGCACATTTGGATTTGGCTCCGCCCCAGGTGGTGTGGGATGGGGTCAAAATGTTATGAAATTGATTGTAATGCAACTCCTCTGACACTGTTGGACGAAATTCAACCAAATTTGGTATGTGTGTTACCCATATGATTGTCTAGTGCAAAAGGACATTTACATTTGGCTCCGCCCGAGGGCTGGGTTGTGGTGTGTGTCAAAAGTTCAGTGCGGTGAACATGGGAATTTGCGATGACGCGTCATCGACCGATCAATCTAGTCTTGTTTTATTTTCCCCTCCGACTATCTTTTCCATGGACATTGGACAAAAAATCATGCAGTGATTATTATTATTTTTTTCCAACTTACCCTATCTTTTGCTGGAAAAAATCTGTAAAACAAATAACTAAAAAAGTGACCTTTAGAGAAGCAACACTTGATATTGAGTGACGGTCAATGGCGTAATGCACTGATGTACAGTTATTGTGGTGTGTGCCCACCATCAAGAGATTAAGAGATCAAAAGTTGTTGTCACGTTGACCAGAGTGGTCAAATCTCCACAGCTTTTAACACATTAACCCTTAAATGGCTAAATTTATTATTTACTTATTAAATGTCCATTTGCAGGCCAAGAGAAGACTATTTTTGAAGATTTACCACTGAAATGACTGGCTCGGTTATTGAGCCAGTCATTCCAGTGGTAAACTTTCAAAAATATAATATTTTTGTGAAAAGCATGTGAGATGCTAGGTTTGTCCTGACGCTAACGATTAGTGTCCGTTGAGTCTGGTTGCCGATGCACTGTTTGCGCGCTCCTTTTATAGTAATCCTGTACCCGGTTGTACCCGATCCTTTGTGTATGTACCCTGATTTGGTAGATACATCCCGTTGTTGTTGTCGGACCCAATTCGAATTAATCACACTGATTGGTGACAATCTCTACCTGAAAGTAGTATAATAAATACAAAACTTTAAAAAATAGTCTTCTCTTGGCCTGCAAATGAACATTCTTCAAGAGCACTGCAGAGGATGGTTTTGGCAGGCTTCATCGTGAAAGGGTTGATGATAATGATCGGGAGTAATGTTTATTTACAGGCCTGCTTTCCTATACCATAAGGAACCTGCATGAGGATAGTGAGGTCACTAGGTCAAAGATCAAGGCCACTCTTACCTTGGTATTTGACTTCTGCTTTTCCAATGTTAAGTTTATGTCCTTAGCAAATCATTTGCATTTATATTTCAGGATTGGTTAATTATCCTATTGAATCTAAACTTGAATACACAGTTACATATAATGTTAGGAAGCAGCATGCTGACATTGAGGTCACAAGGTCAAAGGTCAAGTTGACTTTGACAAGGAGGTGACAGGCATGAGATTTATTTCCGCTGAATTCTTGTTTTTGAAACTATCACTAGAATGACTGGCTCTATACCCCAGCCAGTCATTCCAGTGATAAACTTTCATAAAATCATCTTTGTGGCTCCAAATGGACATTCACTAAGTAAAAGATTCAAATTTTTATAAGCAATCTTAAGCATTAAAATTAAAACTTTAATAATATTTCATAGATTTTTTACAAAACTTCATATAAATGTTATGTGTGGGATGCAATCCAGAGACATTAGTTGTTGAAGGTTTAAATAGCAACGACATGTACAACAAATAAACAAAAGGTTTCAACATACCAGCTTCATTTATAGTGTGCTGTGGGCATACTAATATAGATTGTTGTATGCTTGTTTTTCAGGCTTTTCCAAATATCGCCAAGGTACTCGGCACAGCTATCAGTGATAGAGATGATTTAAGACTGACTGTTATGGCTTCATTACGGAAACTGATCTTGCATAACCAGGAAAATGGTTTGTTATTCCATGTTTTTCATCTATTCTTTTACCAATCTGCCGTCAATAGTCTGTCTTTTACTGTGTTAATAGCACAGACATTCGTGTGTCATAGACAGCAACATCTTCCACCAAATTTGTTGAAAAATGAACACCAGTTCATCTTATAATTTAATTTGAAAATTTAATATTTTAACATTAGAGTGGTAGGGCTTAAAGGCTTTTGTATATGTATATATATATATATATATATATATATATATATAAGACTGGTTCCTGCTGCCAACAGGTTAGTATTACACTATACTATGCAAATAAATATGATTCTAACCGCTCTAACCCTTGAAACACCAGAATCTCAGTGTCATGACAGCTATACAGGAAAGCTGTTCAGGGCATAATTTATCTGGTATCGCATCTCAATTTGCTACACATATTTAGGCATTTGCTACATATTCTGCAACATGCAAAGCTATATCTGCGATGCAAAATCTGTACGCAATTGCAATTTATTATTGATTTTCTTAAGTTCTATTATTAACACTTTCACCGACAAATCCCTGAAAAAGTAAATTCTTTACTTGTGTATGTATAGCATATTCTGTTGAATATTCTGAAATTAATATAGTTGGAAGGCGTCCAGTCATATTAATTTCAAAATATTCAACAGCTTTCCTGTTTCTTTGTTCTGAGATTGAGATACAGGGAATTTATCCGTAAACGAGTTAATTGCTATACATTTTTGCCGACAACTATACAATTTATAATTTGCATAGCAATACATGCTATGTAAATATCAAATTCTAAATTATGCCCTGCTGTTCAATGGAAACTTACAGCCACAGCTTCCAGTGACATTAGTTTCAAGATGTTGATCAGAATATTCCTTACATCACAAAGAATTTGTTCTTTTGGGCCACTCATTCCAGTGAACAATGTTAAAAAAATAAGGTTCTCTTGGCCGGCAAATGGACATGCACTAAGCAAATATTAGGGTTTTTCTCAACAAATCTTCCAATCTAATTTGATTGGATTGGAAGACATTGCGGCCTTATTATGTTCAAAATATTCAACAGAACAGAACATTTTCTACTAACCAACATGTTTCTGGTTTGGAAAGATTTACGTTTATTTTTTAGCTGCACTGTAAGCTTTAGGATTTAAATTTTTGTTAAAAAACTGCTGTGCCAGGTGAGCACCTTATTTTTAGGGGGATTTTAGTGCTTCATTCTATTTGCAGCTGAGAACTGTGCTGTCCTGTCACGTTTCGCAAAGAACTACCTGCCGATATTGTTCAACATTTTTACGAGTAATGCAGATAAACCTCGTGACATGATGAGAATGGCTTCCTTAGAAACTATCAAGATATACCTAAAGCACACAGATAAACAGGTCTGCATTACATAATTATATATATATATATATATATATATATATATATATATATATATATATCACTGTGTGGTTAGGTAAAATGTGTTAGATATAATTCATTATACCTAATCTGTTATTTGTAATTACTGTCATCATGCAGGGCTCAAAAATTGCCCCCAGGGGCAAGTGTGCCGTTTAAATTAGGTTGCCCAATTGTATTTCCAGGTTGGCCATTTCTGTAAATTCTGTTGAAAATATGTATTGTTGGTAAGCTATACAGATTACAGAATCGTGGTCAATACCAACTCAACCATTATATTAACCCTTTATCCCTCATATCAGCTAAAAACGGCTTCTGCAGCGGTGAGAAATGTTCATTTGTAGACCAAGAGAAGATTATTTTTGAAAATCTACCACTAGAATGACTGGCTCGATAACCGAGCCAATTCTTCCAGTGGTTAATTTTCAAAACGGTGTTCTCTTGGTCTACAAATGGACATGTATATTGCATGAGAAAATTGAAATTTTCTTGAACAAATTTGAGTGTTAAAGGGTTAAGACTAAATAAAATAAATACTCACCATGAGTACATCATATACAGGCCCTGAAATTAACACATTATCTAGCTTGTCCCCCAGGATAACCAGTGTGTTAAAATTTGGTTGCGCTGCAGTAAAAAGTCCTAGCCCAAGACTGCAGGAACGTGTCAGTTTCTCATATTCATTTGTTAACCGTCTGACTGCTGACATTTTGCAGACGACATGTTCCGAGGGTTATATCTTTGGACCTGCTAAATATTTTGAAAAACTTTCAGTCAAATTATTTTCAAAATAGTTCACAAGGATTAACCACTAGATAGTAGGGCTAGTGAGCAGCTAATTCTACCAACCCTATGATTGTGAACTAGCCTTTATTCAGCAGATGCTGCAATAGAAGTCCATGCCTAGCTACGTTCTGTGTATTTCTAGCTAAGCTCCGCCCACTTTCTACTCACATTTAAAGCGATGTCACTTTGAATTCTGAATTTCCAGAATCTAAATTTTACGTGACCATACAGGTAAACTGTTAAATATTTTGAAACTAAATTGACTGGGAGCAGTTCCTGCACATGGCAGCAACAGTTTCCCATCGAATTAATTTCAAAATATTCAACAGACTATTCCTTGTATCATAAAGAATTTGTCAATTTTGGTCTCTAATTGTTAAATGGTAAAGGCGCTTGTAGAGGCCTTTCTTTCAGACATTGGCCTGGATATGACTTTGTGAGGCAGCTCAAGCTGCATGTGATAAAGTGATGATGTTTTAACACAGTTCTTTATATCTTGGTGGTTATTTACTTCTATTGATATTGCTTTTGTTCTTGTCTATTTTCAGTTAATAGCTACATACCTAGACAAGAGTTTTGAGAAATTTAAGGAAGGTGACTGCTCAGCATGTAGAAGGTATATTAGGACATAGCTTATCTGAATCAGGCTCCTAGTGATAATCTTTATAGAATTTGAATATCTTGAGTGAAGGCAGTATGCATGATCCTCCCATATAGATATATGGAAGGTATTTACCATTTGCTTTGTCGGCCCTCATTCGTCCCTCTGATGGGATAATTCTAGCTCTATTGGAGTGACCGTTACCAAACTTGTGTTGGAGGTTGGTTTTACTGGTCCGAAGAAGCTTATCAATTTTGGTGTCAAAAGTCAAGGTGATTAATGTTAGTGATGTCATACAGGTATGACATTGGTGTTGCCAGGTAGAGAGTCGAAAGGGTGACATCATAATGGACCTTTCTGGTTTTGGCTATGCCCCGCCCATCTCTAGCTAAGCCCCACCCACACCTCGCTTGTGTTGGGATCGATCGATCTTTGAACACCCTGACTATCAATTAAAAAAAAAATACACAGGTAAGCTGTTGAATATTTTGAAACTAATTTGACTGGGTGGCCCAGTGAAATTAGTTTCAAAATATTCAACAGCATGTTTATTAAATAGCAAGGAATTACAAGGACATACAATTCATACGTGTCGGACTGTTTGAGATTTGATGATGGTCTATATGGAACCCTTTGTGACGTAATGATTGTAACGTCATCATACACCCGCTGATGATGATGGATGGATACTCTGGAAAGGTGAATTGTTGAATGGAGCTGTATGAGTACGACGTCATTAAAGAACGTCACCTAGCAATGTATTGGCAACCTTCTCCAAGTCGCGATGACAGATCATCACCGTATACTATTCCAATAATTATTAGCTCACCTGGCCAGAATGGCCAAGTGAGCTTATGCCATGGCGACCATCCATCTGTCCGTCCATCCATTGTCTGGTGTCCAGCCGTCAGCTTTTGCTTATAACGCTACTCCTCATTAACCGCTTGGCGGATTTCGACCTAATTGGGCTGGAAGGGCCCTATGGGGGTAGCCTTCAGAACTTGTATACAGAATTTTGATTGATCAATTTTTTCGGCCACCATCTTGAAATTTCCGAAAAATGGTGGGAAATCATTTAAAACACTACTCATCAACTGCTTGGGCACTTGGCTGAGAGGATAGTGCGCTGGCATGGTTAAAAACTTGTATACAGAATTTTGATTGGTCAATTTTTCTGTCGACCATCTTGGATTTTCTGAATATTTCGGGAAATCACTTAAAAGCCTACTCCTCGATAACCACTTGACCGATTTCAATCAAACTCGGATGGAAGAATCCTAGCATAGGCTGCCTCAGAACATGTATACAGAAGTTTTATCGGTCCATTTTCTTAGTGGGCATCTTGAATTTTCCAAAAAATGGCGGGAAATCGTTTAAAACGCTACTCCTCATTAACTGCTTAAACAATTTCAACCAGACTTGGCTGGAAGGATACTAGGCTGGTAGATTTCAGAGCTTGTTTACTGAATTTTGATTGGTCAATTTGCTCAGTAGCCATCTTAGATTTTCTGAAAAATGGCTGAAAATCGTTTAAAGCCCTACTACTCATTAAAACTGTTTGGACAATTTCAACCAGACTGGCTTGAACGAGCCTAGGGTGGTAGGCTTCAGAACTTGTATACAGAATTTTGATTGGTCAATTTTTCTGGCAGCCAACTTGTGTATTTTTTTTAACATTTTGGGAAATCAGTTAAACGACTACGTCTCATCAACCACTTGGCCGATTTCAACCAAACTCAGTTGGAAGAACCCGTGGCCGGTATGCTTCAGTACATGTATACAGAATTTTGGCGGCTTGTTTTTGATGGTGGCTGTCTTGGATTATCAAAAAAATGGGAATTTGTATAAAATACTACTTATTAATCGCTTGGGCAATTTCAACCAAATTTTTGGTGCCCATCTTGGATTTTCCGAGTATCATCCATCATTTATATTTAAATGCAAATGTTTTAAATGCCTATGGTCCAGGTAGGCTTGCATGATTATTCAGTTTTCATAAGCGCGATCATTTTGAAAAAATAATCGTGATTGTCGATTATATCGTACATGTAATTGTGCGTTAGGGTGGGGAACTTTAACAAAGTTTTATTCAACACAAATAACTATGCAACAGGAAATATTTTGACTAGTTCGACCATTAATATTGATAATATCTGAAAAAGACCTACAAACTTTACTTCGAATGAGAATTGTTAACATAACGCTAAAAGAACAAAAATTGGTATCGCTGACCACTAAAACCGCCTCCAGTCTAATTGCCAGATAGTAATAGGCATTCGGAAATGCGATTATAAACAAGTAGAGCACTTATTCCGAACACAATACTGATACAATCTGACAAGACCCAAACATCCCAATGTAAGCGACCAATATAAAATGATCCAAAGCTAAATCAAATCGTCGACAAAATTTGCTTGAATTCCCAAGAATTAAAATTCAGTAGATCGCTTCTTGTGTTGGCGAGCCAACAGCAAAGCTCTTTAGCGATTTGAAGCACATGACATGTTCTCGCGATGTGTGATTGAGTGGGCAAAACGCTGGTGCATGGTATTTCACCCTGCCAAATGCACTGTCCTATCGATCACCAACAAACGTAGGCTAATCGACACTGTACAAACTGCATGACCATGCCCTAGAGTCTGTATCAGCCATGAAATCCCTTGGGCTAACAATCACCCGAGACCTTAAATGGAACCAACACATCACAGACATATGTAATAAGGCAAACAGAACTCTTGCTTTCCTGCTGCGCAATATCAACATTGCATCAACAACCATCAAAGAGCAAGCATATAAGACTAGTGCACCCCCTCGTCGAATATGCAAGTGCTGTATGGGACCTATACACACAGACGAACACTCACAAAACTGAGATGGTCCAAAGAAGAGCTGCCCGATTCGTCACAAATGATCACCCACCTGAAATGGTGATCTCTGCAAAGAAGATGACAAGATGCTAGACTCTGTATGCTGTACAAGGCCTCGCATAACCAAGTAGCTATCAACTATGAGGGAAAACTGCTCGAACCAAATCGCAGATCTCGAAACGCACATGATTACTCATTTCAGATCCTGCGTTATCGTACAGAAGCACGCAAGATGTCGTTCTTCCTGAGAACTATTTGTGACGGGAATGCCCTACTATACGATGTTGCCACTGCAAGCATCTTTGGCACGTTCAAAGCCAAGGTGTCTGCCCAGGCATAAGTGAGTTGGATACCAAAAACTGTAAATAGTGTACATAGACAGACTTTCATCAGCTTGTTTTTAAAGTGACAATTCTACATGTATATCATTTGTCATCTTTCTGACCCATCTTCTGCACGCGCACACACCTACAAACTAGCAGAATCTTCAGCAAGTTGAAGGAGACTAGTCAACAGGAAGAAGAGAAGATGAAAATCTCATACACTAACGTGAGTTTGAGACAGGGAAGTTCGATCACATTGATCTATAACCCTTCCTGTTAGCAAACTGGTACCCGAGTAAGCGCTCTAAAAATGTTTGATACATCTTAATTTGATTTAACCTTCATGATAGGCTTGCGCGATTTATGCTTTGTAACATCGCCATTGATTTTGTAAAAAAAATTGTGAGTCGATTAAATCGTAGGTACAAATTCAAAAAGGTATAAACCGCGGTAACGTGACAAGTCACGAAAACTGGGACTTGGAATTTCTTGAAAAAGTTTAAATAAATAATTTTTAAAAATAGCATGAAAGTAGAACGCAATTTCATGCGACAAACTCTTACCATCCTACGTCTATGCTTAATGTATACCTTATATCCATCATTGCGGGAGTGAAATTATTAATTGGGACCGCCTAAATATCGGGTATAGTTTAATAAACATTGTTTATTTCATCAAAATTTTACACAAAATGTCATTGATAAAAAATATGAACCATGTGATGTATCATCTTCCGCTTATAGCCTCCTTTTGCAGGACGAGTGTAGGTCAGTACCCGAGTAGCGCGAAGACCTAATATTAGTAGCAGAGGGATACTATGCAATCCACATACATAGGACGGTAGCTTCAAGTTGCTACAAGAGTGACGACGTAAACATGTCCTATTGTGCAGTTTATAGTTGCTTTCAGAATGTACGATTTACATTTAAGAGTAATCAACAGAATGCACAGTTCAAAATACAACAATCTGAAATGCTGTTGCTTTATTTTCTTTAATTAGACATGACAACCGAATCAAAAAGGAAAAATTTATTACACCACCTGACCTTGATGTTATCTGAAATTGCTAACTCTAGAATTAAAAAGAGTTATGTTCACTGATTATTGCCTAACACTCCGCAACTAAGTATATACTTGCTGTTTCACGACAGACTCAGGGTCTGCAGCGAAAGAAAGAAAATTATATGGGAATTGCACGGAATAACTAGCTGGTTTTCTCAATGACAAAGGTGTTACCTGGCGATTGTTAGCTTGTTTATCATAGTGTTTTGTGTTGTGATTAGTAATTATGCCACACGTGCATGGCATGGTGTGATAAAACCACAATGAACACAGGCGTGAATCGATTATAATTGTACTCATGTACTCCTAAATAGCGAGGGAAAAGTGAACACTTCAGATTTGAAACAAACATGAAATTTTTGGACGATTTTCCGATTTTTCTTCAATTAGATCGTAAAAATCGTGATTTAAAAAATAAATCAAACTACGATTAAATCGAAAAATTGCGTAAGCCTACTTTATGAGCGGATTGCTAATATGTGATTTATATTTTTTCACGACTTTCTTAAATTTTGTAGCAGGAAATTGTTGCATTAACCTTTGCAGGTAGTGAGATGGCTAAAATACTGTTCTCTTGGCCTGACATAAACAGGTCCCAGTCAAATTAGTTTAGCAATATTCAACAGAATATTCCTTGCATCATAAAAGAATTTGTTGTGTCTGGTGTGTACATGTTTCACTAATGAATTCCCCCAACTGCTTCCAGTTAAATTAATTTCAAAATATTCAACAGAATAAGTTTTATATCGTAAAGAATATACTTTTTCAGGGATTTGTCAGTGAAATGGTTAATACCTAAAATGTGCATTAATATATGTATTTGGATTATGATGTTTTTTCATCCAGGCATGCACTCCTTGATTTATTGATTGCATTTTTGCCGTATGTTGACATGGACAGACTGGGAGTACTATATGAATTGGCAACATCCAAGTTAGAGGTATGCCATTTTATGTAAGATTGTTTGTATAATGTTTATTCCCCGGCCCATAAATTTCCGAATCGGTGGTGTTGTCTGTTTGCACAAGTGAGGCGAAAAGCAGTTTTTATATGCCCAGCGTGGTCATACTATGTGACCTGTCCACCTGTCAGTCCCATCTGATTCTGGTCCATATTTCAAAGGGGTCTTAACTCGACCTACATTCAGAATTCCGTTTCATCAGAAATATGCAGAGAAGCTGTGCTATGATTACATTTTTGGAGAAATCTGTCCTTGTTCGCCTGTGTTTTATCACTATATGAATAATTTTTATACCCCGTGGCCATCTTGAAAATTGGTTTCTGGATGATAACTCCGTTACTGTTTATCGGATTGCTTTGAAACTTCATAGAGTTGTTGCACTAGGTCTGGGGAACAAACCTATCGAAATCGACGATGATCTGAAATCCAAGATGGTCACCAGCCACCAGTGGCCATCTTCTGAAAATTTGTTTCTGGATGATAACTCTGTTACCGTTTATCGGATTGCTTTTAAACTTCATAAAGTGGTTGCACTAGGTCTGGGGAACAAACCTATCGAAATCGACGATGATCCGAAATCCAAGATGGCTGCTAGCCACCAGTGGCCATCTTGAAAATTGGTTTTCGGATGATAACTCCAGTACTGTTTGTCTGATCGCTTTGAAACTTGATAGAGTGGTTGGAATAGGTCTGGGGAAGAAACCTATCGAAATTGACAATGAACCGAAATCCAAGATGGCCGCCAGCCACCAGCGGCCATAGTTTCCGGATGATAACTCCTTAACCGTTTATGGGATCGCTTTGAAACTTCATAGGGTGGTTAGACTACCTCTGGTGAAGAAACCTATCGAAATTGACAATGATCTGAACTCCCAGATGAAAGTTGGTTTCTGGATGATATTTACGTTACCATTTATCGGATCACTACATAGGGTGGTTGGAATATGTCTGGTGAAGAAACTTATCTAAATTTGCGATAATCCAAAATCCAGTATGGCCGCCAGTCAGCGGCGACCATCTTAAAAATTGGTTTTCGGACGATACCTCCTTGACCGTTTAGCAGATCGCTTTGACACTTCATAAGGATGACCAGTGTGGGTCTGAGGAAGAAATAAATATTTTCTGAAAGCTCTCATTCAATGGTTTGCCATCATGACGGGGGTATTATGCACCATTTGCGGAGCTCTTGTTCCTTCATACGAATGAACATTGTTTATCTAATCACGTTATGGCTGATGCTTTATGATCTTTGCTGAAATGAATGGTTGTACACACATGATGTTAAATATCTAACACATGCTTGATAGACTATTGAAAGTGGAAATATCTCTTCACCCCATTGTGTATGAAACAAACTTCTACTAGCATGTGAATTTAACAGGCTAATAATAATAACCTGATCACACGATCGATCTGTTTAGAAAAGAATTCTAACATATATTCATTGAACTATTCACAGAAGAGTTTGCTTGAAGACACACATTTCCAGAGATTTCATACGCCAGCGCGATCCCGGCTTCCTTGTATGAAACTCGGATTGGATATAAAGTACAGTAATCAGTCATCGTCATGCAATTATAATATTTAATAATTTCCAAGTTCCGAGTCCACACCGCGGGCAGTGAATCGCAGACAAGTACTCGCTCTAAATACTGGAATTTAATCTTTCTAATATCATGTGATTTGTACTTTTTCACGACTACAACATGAAATGTCAAATTGTATATTAATTTTGATGTAATAAACCATGGTTATTACAAAATACCTAATATATCGGTGGTTCCAGATAATAAGTTCCCTCCCGCAATGATGGGCAAGGGGTATATTTAACATGTGTGTAAGGCGGAAAGAATTTGTACCAGGAAATAGTGCTCTATTTTCGTGTTATTGACTCTCGTTAGCGTTTTAGAGAATGGATTTCAACATTTTCTTGACATAAACGGAATAGAAGTCACCCATAAAACCAATATTTGGTTAAAACTGATATGAAAAGTCATATTGAAACTGATATGACTGTAAGCCACACCATGCAGCCCTAATTCCATGTGCAAACTCTGTGGTGTTGTGTCATATCACATTTAACTTAGTCGTTGTGGTACAAAAATGTATGTACTTTTTGCAGAGCAGTTTAACAAATTATGCATTGGGCTGGGAAATTACTTGGTTTGAGACATCTCCAGTTGAAAACCTGTTATTACGGAATCGCTTTCTCCTTCATATTGGAATCCCATGTTAATACTTCAATGTATATTCATGTCAGTTGTTGTGTGAATGAAAAATGGAAAGAATTTGTACTTGATAATATTGTCATAAGTTGGAACATAATGTTTTCATCAAAATCTTATTCATTGAAATACTGACACTTATTGAACATTGGTGCAAATTAGTGCTATCCACCATTTGTTAGTTAATATTTGTTGCATAATAACCAGTTGCAATCAACTTTTTAACCATCCTTGGGTGGCCAATTCATAGATGGATTCATTTGTAGCCATGCCACACCCATTTCTACCTAAACTCTGATCATTTTACGCTTGTTGTAATCAATTTGAAACAGAAATTTTAATTCCAAGAATCTAAATTACAAAGTAACTATACAGGTAAGCTGTTGAATAGTTTGAAATTAATTTGACTGCAGGCTATTTCTGCCTATGATTTTGATTGTGATGTTAGCTAACCACTGACATATTTGATTATAACATCAGGTATGTGAGTGACAGATCAGATCCCGCTATTAGCTAGTCGATGTACCAGATCCTGCTATTAGTTGTCGAAGTACTGGATCCTGCTATTAGCTAGTCCAAGTACCAGATCCTGCTATTAGCTAATCGATGTACCGGATCCAGCTATTAGCTAGTCGATGTATTGGATTCTGCTATTAGCTAGCTGATGTACCGGATCCTGCTATTAGCGAGTTGATGTACCGGATCCTGCTATTAGCTAGTCGATGTACCGGATCCTGCTATTAGCTAGTCGATGTACCAGATCCTGCTATTAGCTAGTCGAAGTACTAGATCCTGCTATTAGCTAGTCGATGTACCGGATCCTGCTATTAGCTAGTCGTACTGGATCCTGCTATTAGCTAGTCGATGTACCAGATCCTGCTATTAGCTAGTCGATGTACCGGATCCTGCTATTAGCTAGTCAATGTACTGGATCCTGCTATTAGCTAGTCGAGGTAGTCTAAGGACTGGAACCGCTATTAACTAGTCGAAGTACCGGAACCGCTATTAACTAGTCACAGTACCGGATCCGCTATTAGTTAGTCGAAGTACCAGATCGGCTATTAAGTAGTCGAGGTACCGGATCCCACCATTAGCTATTCGAAATACTGCCTCCGCTATTAACTAGTCGAAGTTCCAGATCTTGCTTTTAGCTAGTCGGAGGTACTGAATCCCGCTATTAGTTAGTCAAAGTACCGGATCAGCTATTAACTAGTTGAAGTATTGTGCGTTGACTTGTAAACAGTCGGCAATAGTTTGTGAGTCTGATGTGACCAAATGTAATCCAGCTTAAAGTAACAGGCTGCTGGATCCTTTTAAGCTAAATATTTATTTTTTCTGATTATTCTATTTTGTTAATTTGCTAAGAATATCTGTCTTGCTATTAATTGACATATATTTTGACAGGATTCAGACCGAACCATGCAGAAGAAATCTTATCGTATTCTGGAAGTCCTCTGTTCTGGACAAACTGATGAGAGTCGGCTCTTTGTGAAGAGAAAGTTAGAAGATCTGCAGAAGATCTTGCTACAGTCCCTCTCAAAGTCAGGACCTTCGTCAAAAGCTGTAAGATTAATGACTACATTGCTTTCATAGATACAAATTTAACCCGTATGAACATAATGTAAAAAAATCAGATGTTCCTCAAAGCTGTTGCTGTCTTAACACAGCTTCTATGCAACATTGCCTACAAAATGGACACAAGCTACCTTACTAAAGTGAACTGAATTCTAGAAATCTAACATTATCCTATCAAAGAGGTAAACTTGCGATAGTGCGATATAAACGACATTGTATAGGTACTATTTTTTTCATTCTCAAATTCTCCACGTTTAGTCAGTAAGATCAGGCAGTTCAATGCCAGCTGTTGTGAGCACTTCCCCACAATAAGACACCTGTGAATTTCAACTACGCATAGAGGCTATTAATAACGTGGAAAGCCATGAGTCTGGATTTGTATACCTGGCGCTTGTCCTGAAGGTTAAGGATGAAAGTCGGATGCCTGACACTGTGTTTGTGTCCCCTATTTATAGGCATTTGGGTCCGGCTTTGGGTCCCACTGACTGCACATGCTCAGTGATTATTCTTCCTTTTGGTCCCATTTTGCACATTCTCCGGGATTGTTCTTCCTTTGGTTACCATCCCAGGCCATACATATCTGCATGCATAACGAGGGACCCAAATTTTGGGTCCTTGGTAATTTAGTTACAATGTGTTTTGCACACATCTTTGTGCATGCGTGGTTTATAAGGAACCCAAAATATGGATTTGGGTCATTGATGCCTGGGTATTGTTTATAATGACATTTTTTTGTCTTATTGGTATGGGCTTTGTTAGATTAACGTTTTGTCATGTGCAGGACAAGTGGTGAGGGGAGAGAAAGGCACTTCTATGAAATCGATATGGCAGGCGGGTGAGTATGTCCGCACCCCATTCCGAGATCTGGCTTTATGGCGTTTTGCTCCGTATCGGAAGCTCATCATAGGATTTAATTACAAGTATGATTTATAAGCAGTAGAGAGATACGGAGCGAAACCAAAAAAAATTGCATAATCGATAACCAGACATTCATAACCCAAATCCATATTTTTGGTCCCTTATAAACCACTCATGCACAAACACATGTGCAAAACACATTGTAAGTAAATTACCAAGGACCCAAAATTTGCCCACTCACAAAGCATTAGAGAATGCAGCCGCTCACAAATCAATAGAGAATACACCCGCTCACAAATCATTAGAGAATACACCCACTCACAAATCATTAGAGAATACACCCGCTCACAAATCATTAGAGAATACACCCGCTCACAAATCATTAGAGAATACACCCGCTCACGAATCATTAGGGAATACAGCCGCTCACAAATCATTAAAGAATACACCTGCTCACAAATCATTAGAGAATACAGCCACTCACAAATCATTAGAGAATACAGCCGCTCACAAATCATTAGAGAATACACCTGCTCACAAATCATTAGAGAATACAGCCGCTCACAAATCATTAGAGAATACAGCCGCTCACAAATCATTAGAGAATACAGCCGCTCACAAATCATTAGAGAATACAGCCGCTCACAAATCATTAGAGAATACAGCCGCTCACAAATCATTAGAGAATACACCCGCTCACAAATCATTAGAGAATACAGCCGCTCACAAATCATTAGAGAATACAGCCGCTCACAAATCATTAGAGAATACAGCCGCTCACAAATCATTAGAGAATACACCCGCTCACAAATCATTAGAGAATACAGCCGCTCACAAATCATTAAAGAATACACCCGCTCACAAATCATTAGAGAATACAGCCGCTCACAAATCATTAGAGAATACAGCCGCTCACAAATCATTAGAGAATACACCTGCTCACAAATCATTAGAGAATACAGCCGCTCACAAATCATTAAAGAATACACCTGCTCACAAATCATTAGAGAATACAGCCGCTCACAAATCATTAAAGAATACACCTGCTCACAAATCATTAGAGAATACAGCCGCTCACAAATCATTAGAGAATACACCCACTCACAAATCATTAGAGAATACACCCGCTCACAAATCATTAGAGAATACACCCGCTCACAAATCATTAGAGAATACACCCGCTCACAAATCATTAGAGAATACACCTGCTCACAAATCATTAGAGAATACACCTGCTCACAAATCATTAGAGAATACAGCCGCTCACAAATCATTAGAGAATACACCTGCTCACAAATCATTAGAGAATACAGCCGCTCACAAATCATTAGAGAATACACCTGCTCACAAATCATTAGAGAATACAGCCGCTCACAAATCATTAAAGAATACACCTGCTCACAAATGTTTAGAGAATACAGCCGCTCACAAATCATTAGAGAATACACCCGCTCACAAAGCATTAGAGTTGGTAGTACTAGGTGACAACAAGAGGTAGAAGGCATGCACACTACGCCATAGACCCAATTTGTTATTCGTGTTTTGTGATCGGCGCTATCAAAAATTAATCTTAAAGATGAAAAAGACCCTAAAGGAGCTTACGCTGCTCGCATCCCCCCCCCCCTCCTTCCCCAACGGTTGCCAGGTAGCTATTCTGTCATTAGACATTTAACTGTCTCACTGCTGTAGCCACTAGAGAAGACAATAATTTCAATAGTAAACACTTGACTTGATAAATATTTTTTTAATAATTTGACTGAAAGTTGTTGTTGGCTTAGCCAGACGGTTAATGATCGAGATTAGTTAAGAAAATATTAATCTAAGCTTAGTCATTGTATATTAGAAGGTCAAGAAGATATTATTTTGGAAAATGTTAGCAATGATATGACAAGTGTAGTTATTAGTAGTATATGATCTCATTCGAGTAGCAAATTATGCGAATGAATAGGCTTCTCTATAACTGCGAATAAACATTTCTCAGGATCACTCTAACAACCTGTTTTGGCTGACTACACATCAATGCATTAGTATATATTAGCATATATTTGTATTTTTATGCAAAATGAAAATGCTATAAGACCTGTGTATAATGGTATTTTATGGCCACAAACTGACAATATAGCTGGTCACGTAATAAAGCTATATTCGGGCCTCAAGATCGATCTTAAAGATGGCTGATATTAAAGACCCCTGTCATGTGGCTCCAAAAGTAGTTGTCCGTTATAGACCTGTTCGACTGTTTTTTTGTTATACACCCGCACAAAGCGGGGTCATATTATATGATGGCGCTCGCCGTCCGTCCGTGCATCCGTCTGATTCTTGTCCGGAGCAGATTTCGAAGAGTTTTTGAACCTACAGTCACAATTTTTTTTCAGCTGATATATTACCTATAGACGAAGTGTCATGATTTCGATTCAGCAAAATCCTCTCATATTCGCTATAGTTATTTCCCTTGAAAACTTAAGATTTGTCAAAATTTTCTTGTCCGGGACAGATCTCGAACAGTTTTGAACCTACACTCACAATCTTTTCCCCAGAAGATGTGTTATGTATAGGCGAAGTGTTATAATTTCGGTTTGGCAAGTTCTGCCCATATTCGCCAGAGTTATCTCCCTTGAAAGATTAAAATTTGTCAAAATTGTCTTGTCCAGGCCAAATCTCGAAGAGTTTTGAACCCACATTCACAAATATTTTTTCAAAAGATGTCCATATAGCTGAAGCATCATGATTTTGTTTTGGCATCTTCTTCTTTTCGATCGCTGGTATCACACTTGGAGAGCCGTTCTCAAGATGAAATCTGTGGTTTTCTGCAGTTCTTCCACAGGCCTCTACAGCTTTTCAAGAAAAGAGGTTGACAAAGGCCAGATCACTTCTCTCAGCAGCTGATACGTACTGCAACATTGAAGTA
>CM067369.1:45737386-45761386 GCA_034401795.1 Chaetoderma sp. LZ-2023a | reverse complement strand
CGTGGTGTTTAGCCAGCCCAAAATTTTCCCAAGATGTTTGGGCCAATGTGCTCGAAACGCGCAGAAAATCTTAGATTCTATAAAAAATGTACCAGAAATTGTCAAGGCTGATGGATTTCAGCCAAATTGGGCTAGAACTATACGGTGATAGGCTAAAAAAATTCTATTCAGAATTTTGATTGGTCAATTTTTTTTGGGTGTAAATCTGAGATTTTATGAAAAATTTACTGGAAATTGTCAAATCGCTACTAAATGATTTGGCTGATTTCAACAAAATTTGTTTGGAAGGATCATATGGTGGTAGGTATCAGAACTTGTGTAAATAATTTTGATATGACAATTTTTGTGTGTGATAATCTTAGATTTATGAAAGATTTACAGGAAATTGTAAAACCCCTTTCTCCTTAAAGGCTTGACCATTTTAAACCAAATTTTGCTAAAAGGATCATATGGTGGTAAGCTCTACAATTTTCATGCAGAATTTGATACATCAATTGTTTGTTTAGGAATCACAATCTTCATGTTGTATTGGGGGGTTATAAACTCAATTTTTCAAAGAACATAAATGTTGAATCTTACATCCTCAACTAATGGAGGAATCCCGTATTAGTTTTGCCCTGTCCATTCTAGCTACGCTCCATCCACACTTTTATGATCGATCCCTGTACTCTCTGAATTTCAGTTTCCAGAAAACTATACAGCTACTATACAGTAAGCTGTTGAATATTTTGAAACTAATTTGATTGGGTTCTGTCGCCCAGTCAAATTAGTTTCAAAATATGCATCAAAACGTTTTTTAAATACATATAGTAAAGACATACAATTCGTACAACTTGATGGACTATTAAAAGTTTAAGACAGACTAAATCGCATCATTCATGATGTAATTGATTATAATGTCAACTGACATGTGACGTATTTGATTTATGATGTCATATGATTGACTGAGAAACCGTATTCCTCAATTGTGCAAATGGCCTTAATTTGACTATACTACATAACTAAACAATGTCGTCACAGTGTCTACCATATTGACATGTTTTCTAGTCTTATCGACTCATTTCATTCTGTTGAATTTCATTATAGTTACTTCTGTGTTTGGCTGCTTTATTGCGAGCTCAGGAGTTGGCATTGTGGAGTCACAGCACAGTACAGCAGGTCTATAGTGGACTGTTAACCTTTGTCACACACAGCAAGCCCAAGGTCAGATATACAACAAGATTTTGCTTGACAGCTTAACTGTTAGACATCTTAAAATAACGTGATGCTAATTAACCGTTAACCCTCAAATTTGTTGAACAAAATTTTGATTTTCTATTAGAAAATGTGCATTTGCATTCTACTTCGATTAATAATTACCAGATGTACTATTATGATAATGCCTATTATCTAGTCTAACTCAAAATAAACAATTAAAAACTCTGCACTCTCCTGGTCCTGCCCATACTGTGTCCGGGAATTACCATAGCCCCAGGTACCGAGTCAATTCCCAATCACAGTCAGATTCGCTTATTTTGCTGACGTAACAAGTTGCATGTGTTTTTAAGCTCAAAATTTGTGCCAAATTTACGGATTTACGCATATGTTCGCTAATTCATTGCTGGCGTAATGGAAGGAAAGGGAAAGTCATCACAGGGGCAGGTTGTATCAATCTAGAATTTATACATTCGTGGCGTAATGACTGTTTTAAAATTTCTTAAATTGGCACATTATTTTAAAATGGTAGCCATTGTTGGAGTCGCTCCGGTACCTGTTAACTGTTAATCTTATCCGGGTACTCAGTTAATTTCTCTTGCGACTCGGTTCCTTCCCAGATGGATGCGCCCGTAGCCAAGATGCCGGCGCCCATGTTTATCGTTATGTTTTGGCTTGGCGTGTCTATGCACTCATTTTGATGCCGATTTTTAGCTCTCGCTTGACTGGCGAAGGTGTTTGTAGCGATCGGCATTTATTTCTTGGCTTTATTAACGTTAGTTAATTACCAAGTCGTGTTTATAAAATTTCACTCTAAAAAGTTTCAAATATTTCCTGCCTAAAGGCTTGATTATCATTAAGTCCACAATCCCGACGATGCAGGCTGGTGCACGGCAACCTTTCGGTGGTCCGGCTAGTTCTGCGGAGAGACGAGCACCTGTCCTTCCTCCGACCTTGGCTCAAGAGCCGACGGCGGAGGAGGAAGATCTGCTTATGGAAGATTCTGGCATGCCGGATATTTCATTAACGGCAGAACCGAGTACGTCCCAGGGATCTCCATCGGGTTTTGTACGGGTCTGCCGGTCGGGTGGTGATGTCGACGTTCCGTCGGGCATCTTTCACCCGGATTTCGCTCAACCCGCGTTGTCGTTGGAGTCGTGCTTTGCGGTTCCTAGCGGCATCCCAGCGGCTTTAGGTGCAGCTCCTCTCGGAGTTCCGTCATCTACCGTAGTGAAAGGGGCTGTAGTCCCGGCTCCCGTGCTGGAGCCGGTGGACTGCGGTGAATCCGTGTCCGGCGATTCGCTGGACACTGGTGCCGCTAGTAGTTGGGCTATGGACGCGTTTCATGGTGGAAGCAGTGCGGGCCATAGTTCTCAGCATGGGTCGTCGGTGGCTTTCTCATCCAAGGGTGAGAAGGAAGATGAGAACGGTAGTCCACTGATGGACGAGTCCTCATTTTGCACCGGAGCTGAATGGGTGCAGGTCCTTGGCTGGATGTCCAACCGTCTCGGGTTGGCATTGGATCAGGGATCTCAGCGCGATCCGGCGATGGAACGGATGTCAGAGCGAGCGGCTAACGCTCTGTCAAGTGGCTCTTCTACCATGCCGACACTCCCCTTGGACTCGCACACTTCTGACATGTTGGAAGTTGCGGCGTATCGTCTGGTTCAATCAGACTATTCGTTGCCCAAGGCCCCAAAGGGGATAAGGAGTAGGGTCCGTTTTCCTGAGCAGGCCTACCATCAATATGCCCGGGTTCCACGGCCTTCCGTTGGGGAGCGAGAGGCATTGAATAGGCCGTTGGCTGGCAAATCGAAGGGTCGTTCTCGTCCCTTAGTTTCCCAGGCCAATAAGGATCCTTTTACTGAGTTAACGCTCATTGGGGATGCGGCGAGGGCAGCCATGGCTGCACTCTCGCATGGATGTACCGTCCTGCAGGGTATGCTGACCTGCGCGGCGGAAGGTGGGGAAGTGCCAGAGGCTGCTCCCGGAGTTGTCCGGGACACCATGCGCTTATCCCAGGATTGCCTGGCCAGGGTGATCACCAGATCATTGGCGGAGCGCAGGAGAATGTTTCTTGATTGTGTAGAACCAGGACCTGAGATGAGGGCTGCGTTATCTTCTGTGCCTTTCATTGGTCCAGGCTTGTTCGGCGGCTCGGCACGGCACGCCTTATCCAAAGTCGCTTCAATGGTCGCGGAGCAGGAAGTAGTCGGCAAGTCGTGGAAGTCGACTAAGAGGACACAGCCGCAGCGGTCCTACAAGCAGCATCGGCAGGAGCAACAGAGGCAGCGCCAGAGATCGCCCTTCCGTCCTTCTGGCCGTGATGCCCATCGGTCATCCGGATCGCAGGGACCTGGCCATTCGTCCTCATACAGGTCCTCTAATAAGAGGCCGTATGAGGAGGACAGGAAGGGTGGCGGTTCGGGTCGCGGCGGTTATCGTAAGGATAGCCGTGGCGGCAGTCCCGGACCGTCATACTCCAAGAAACCGCAAAGGCGGCCATGGAGGTCGGTCCTGACGGATTTCCGGCGGGATCAGTTCTGGTGACGTCGGGAACGAAGGGAGTCGAGAATCCTCACCCAAGCGATTTAGCGTCTTATCGTGTAATATCGACCGCCAGCTGTGTGCAGATTCCTACCGTCGGAGGCAGACTTCAACTGTTCTCAAGCCAATGGGAACAGGTCGTGCGAGATTGTTTAGTCTGTCAGTGGTTGAGAAACAGCTACGAACCGGACTGGCTCATCCGTCAATCGTTAGTTCCGTTAATATCGACTCCAGTGTGGACTCCCGTTCCAAGGGAATCCGATCGTCTAGATGCCATTTGCTTAGAAATCGAAGATCTTCAGCGAAAGAGCGCAACTCATCTAGTCCGCAATCAGTCCTCCCTAGGCTTCTATTCGATGATGTTCCGAAATGTACCGGAGGTTGGAGACCAATTCTCAATCTCAAACCGTTGAACAAATGTATTCTTTCTCCAAAGTTTCAGATTGAGACTGTAGCAGCGGTGATGACAGGGCTGAGAAAAGGCATGTGGGCAGTGTCGATAGATCTGAAGGATGCATATTTTCATATTCCAATGTCAATTCCTTTTCAGAAATACCTTCGCTTTGCATTCCAAGACAATGTTTGGGAATTCGATGCGTTTCCATTCGGCCTGACCACAGCATAGAGGATCTTCACCAAAGTGGTTCTTGCCATGACTTCTTATCTTCACAGGAGAAACATAGCTGTTCATACGTACACTGGCTGCTGAAGGCGGGGAATCCAGTCACTCTGCGCAAAAATCTTCAGGTAGTCCTAGCCTTACTAAAGGACCTAACATGGATTGTGAATCTAGAGAAATCAGAACTGACTCCATCCCAGGAGTTTGTTTATCTGGGAATCTTTTTCAATCTCAGGGACGGCGTAGCTTTTCCGGCGGAGAGCAGAGTCAAAAGCCTGATTGCAGTTTTGGAGTCGGTTTCTCTAGGAGCCTATCTGACGGCGCACCAATTTCTCAGGATACTGGGGTTACTAGTATCTTTAGAAAAGGTGGTTCCATATGCAGCACTCAGGCGCCGGCCAATTCAGATGTATCTAATGTCATTCTGGTCTCAGAAAACGGATCCGTTATCTCTGAGGATACCAGTAAAAGAACCATTGATATTCCACCTTCAGTGGTGGTTATCGGAACAGAATCTCCTGCGAGGTGTTCCTCTACAACCCCCTCAACCTCAGATGTCCATCTTCACGGATGCATCGTTGACGGGTTGGGGAGCGGTATTGGACAATCAGTCAGTGTCAGGGGAATGGGATCGGACCAATGTGCAGAAACATATCAATGTGCTCGAACTATTAGCGGGGGTATTTGCACTTCGAAAGTTCGAGAGTCTAATTCAAGACAAAGTTGTCCTAATAAGGACAGACAACTCAACAGTGGTGTCTTATTTGAACCGCCAGGGTGGGACGAGATCACCAGAGTTGTGTATGATGGTTTGGAACCTTCTGCTGTGGTGCCAAGAGAGGAATATTATTCTTCGGGCAGCACACATTCCAGGAAGACTGAACATCCTAGCGGATGCTCTCAGTCGAAGGACGGTTTGTCGTCCGACGGAATGGCAGCTCAACCAATCGGTAGCGGAGGTTCTATTCAAACAATGGGGCAAGCCAAATGTTGATCTGTTTGCGATGAATCAAAACGCAAAGATGGTCACTTACGTGTCACCGATCCCGGACCAGCTAGCCTTAGCAGTAGACGCACTGGCGATAAGTTGGGAGGGAATGTACGCGTATGCGTACCCTCCAACAATTCTCATCCCGAAAGTTCTGGCAAAGATAAGAGAGGGGATGTGCCAAGTACTACTGATCGCCCTGTATTGGCCAGGCCGATCATGGTTTACGGATCTGCTGGACCTTCTGGTCTGCAATCCAATCCCTCTTCCAGACAGAAGAGATCTAATCTCTCAGAACAAAGGTCTGTATCTCCACGACAGACCGGAAATGTTCAAATTGACTGCCATGGATGTTATCAAGCAGCGTGCAATTAAGGGTGACTTTTCTGAGCAAGCAGCGAAGTTTGTTGCTTCAGCCAGAAGAGGGTCAACCACAAGAACATATAATTATAGAATCAACAAATTTGCAGAGTGGTGTAAGGGAAGAGATATCTATCCCTTTTCTGCATCTGTTCACCACGTAGCAGATTTTATCTGTCATTTATACGAAGTTGACAAACTTGTACCTTCAACCCTAGACGCATATAAGTCTGCATTAGCTTCAGGCATTCCCAGTCTGGCCATTGAAGGAGTGGAGAATGACACTTTAAATGAAGTTATTAAAGGAATGAGCAATCTGCGACCTAGACAGCCAATTCCTATCGCAGCATGGAATCTATCTCTTGTTCTACAGGTTTTATTTAGGGCATGCTCCCTTTGAACCGATTAGCTCTATAGATATTGAACTGTTAACTATTAAATCAGTTTTCTTGGTTGCTGCAGCGTCGGCGAGAAGGAGAAGCGAAATACATGCGCTTTCTGCCGAACAAGACCGTTTTGTCGTCATGGGTGAAGGTTTAAGACTACTTCCACGTCTTTGTTTCCTGGCAAAGAAGCAGTCACTTAAATATCCAGGACAGCCGATCAAATTGCCAAGTTTAATTAGACATGACCCAAACTCTTCTGCTTGGTGTCCTGTTTGAAAATGTATAAGAAACGTACTGAGGAGTGGAGAGATGGCCCGAAATCTCTGTGGTTATGTCTCAAAGCTCCTCATTTGCGCGCCTCGAAAGATACCATTTCTCGTTGGATAGTCGATGCTATTCAGATGTTGCACAAAATCGCTACAGGAAAGCAGATTGATCGTGCGAATGCCCATCAGTTCCGAGCACTAGCAGCATCATCGGCCCTTTATAAGGGTGTCTCATAAGAGGAGGTGATGTCTGTAGCACAATAGCATGCCGAGGCGTCATTCACTGATTACTACCTTCGTGACATCTCCAGCGCACTTAATCCGGTAGCCGTCGCCAATTTATCGAATCTGAACTAAAGCCACATCCGACAAATATTTCGCACACATCACAGGTTTCTTCCACTTGCACTGAACAATGGCCATGCACATGACCCGAGAACGACCATGGATTGGGCCGAGCTCCTGTGATGAACAAGAAAGACCAAGCACTCAAAAATGGTGTTTGGCTTAATTAAGTGACTAATTTTAAGTTTACTTATAGTTGAAATACCAGACTATCTAAGTAAATAGTCTGGCCAAGAACATCTTATTCTTTTAAACAGACATTAGACTCATTCCAATTTGAAAATCTAATCGATATACTGATAGTTTTTTTCAAAATTAGAAGTTGTAGTAGCTTCTTTGCACTACTGGACTGCCCTAGCTGAGAATTGGGGCTGACACGGGTCTGGTGGGTGTTTCTTCCCCTGTTTGACAGCCCTCTGGAATTTGTGCGGACAAATGAGAGGGGGGGGGGGGGGGGGGGTGGTGAGCGCGGTCTAGACCATGGAATTTAGCACTCTATGAGTCAGATGGCAGAACCCAAGCGTATGCCAGGGTTCTAGTCTCTTCACAACCTTCTCTGTCGGATGGTAGATGAGTGCTGGTTTGAGCCTCACCTCCTCCCACCGGTATTTCTTGGCTGTCGAAATCCGGAGTTTATCATAATAGTACATCTGGTAAGTATTATTCGAAGTAGAATAAAAAAGGCATCCGCTTTTGTTTCTACGAAAATTCTTAATACTTACCGGATGTACTATGGCCCTCCCTCAGCCGCCCCGCTGAGGTGAGGCTGAGCTGCTTTCGCTGTTTGTCAAGGCAAATATAAGACGAATCTGACTGTGATTGGGAACTGACTCGGTACCTGGGGCTATGGTAATTCCCGGACACAGTATGGGCAGGACCAGGAGAGGGCAGAGTTTTTAATTGTTTATTTTGAGCTAGACTAGATAATAGGCATTATCATAATAGTACATCTGGTAAGTATTAAGAATTCTTGTAGAAACAAAAGCGGATGCTTTTTTGAGACTACAGAATTATTTTAGAAAATTTACCACTGGAATGAATGGCTCAGTTATCGAGCCAGTCATTCCATTGGCAAATTTTCAAGAATAGTCTTCTTGGTATGCCGATGAACAATTGTAAAGACCGGTGCTGAACGCATTGTTGACCAGCTTGATTGTTAAAGGTTTGATTGTCGTAAACTCACTTGGAATATTTCGGTCTGATCATCTGCCTTTCATCAACAACACTGACTCTGGTTTGGCCCATTGGTCACGAGACTCAAAAAGATCTTGTGTGATGTAAAGCAAGCAAGGACTAGAACTCATTTATTAGACTCCTGATCCTGTGCGATCTCTCTGAGTCAGAACCATCATGACACACCAACAATGTGTAGCTGATGACTCAGGTGATTAGCAGAATATTCAAACTAAGTTTTAATTAACCAGCTTCTAGTACTTGTCTCACTTGTGCCACAGAAGTGAGACATACATATCATTTTACCGATGGTGGCACCAATGTTATGTTTTAACATAACCCTATCGTAATATACTAAGAATTGTTAAGGATAATGTACAATAACAGAAAATCCAAACTAAATTAAATTTATTTTGAAATATCAACACAGAAAAGCAGTGTCAGGTCATCTAGCAGAACAAGTATAGTGACAAATGTGACCCTGCATGTCACTCTGCAGCATACTGTGGAGTTAGTACATGCATGTAAGGATGAGTCTGCCCAGTGCCACAGCCACCCTAGCACTGACTACAGCATGAAACTATCGCATGCTGTCAATCAAAGATTGGAACCAAATTTGCGGTATGTTAGCCTTTGCCTCTGCCAAGGCTTGCCAAAGCGCCTTGAGATGGGGAGTTGGATTGGTTTAGCCGGAATAGGTGTCTGCAGAATGACCTAAGCATATGCAATGGGATTCAAGTCTGAAGACCTAACTGGTCTTTCCATTCACAAAATACCCTTGTTTTCTAGGTAGATATTAACCATCCCTGCTCAGTGTGGTTCTGCATTATGATGCATCAGAAGGAACTGTTACCCTATTGAACTAGCATGTGGCGAGAAAAAGAGATTGAGATCTTTGTCCCTATACCTCACACCAGTCAGAGAGCCAGTTCGGATGCAGTAGAGGTCTGTAGTGTATGACCACCATAAATAATGGCACCCCACACCATGACTGTACTGCAACAATGCCGGTCATGCTTCACCACGTCGTTATCACCAAATCTTCATTTTGACTTTGCCACAGATGAGCATGTCCAGAGTGAAAGTCCAAGCAGAATCACAACTCATCTGTGAACAAAACTTCCCATTAAGCAGGAGTCAAATTGAGATGTTCTTTACGCCATTCCAGTCTGGCTTGATGGTGCTGCTCATTCCAGGGTATGCTCACAGCAGTTCTACAGGCTCTCCAACCACTGGCATGCACTGTGTGGTTTAGTTTCAGCTGGCAGAGATGAAAAGATTTATGTGGTAGCGTTTGCATGTCCTCCACCATAATTCCTGGTCAATTCACCGGTTTCCTGATACCGGTTCCATGCCCTGCAGATGACACTCAAGTGACTCCAATGGCAACAGGTACGTTTTGCTGCGTCCAGCCACCTCGTAGCAGACCAATGCCACAAGAAAGTTCCTGATCACTCAGATGGTGACTGCAGGGCATTATTGCACAAAAAGAATAACAACTTCCATCAAATGCAATGAGAAAATGAATTGTATTCTCTTCTGTCAGAAAACATCTGCCTCACTGAATGTCAGCAGACTTCACTCTTCAGGTTCAATTCTGGCACGCATTTGTAGACGACTAATGACTGACTGCACAATGTGCATTTCAGATATAGCTACTAATAGATATATACTGTTGTGTATGTTGTTAAGAGTGAAGTGAATGAGTAACTGTTCTATAAATGTGCAAAAGTACCTACTCAGCCATACCAAATGGCGGATGAAATAGTGTGCACTGGACACGTTCTAATTCATCTGACTTTGTTAGCCAAACGAGAAATAAGTGTCATGCAGCAAATTCTATTTAAAGTTCTTTTCCAAAACTGATTGTCAATCAGTGATTGATGTGAAACTCACGAATCTAGGCCATGATCTGAACCAAGGTTGTTCAATAGAGCATAATTGGCCAAGTTGCCTAACTACAATCTTGGATAAGCTAGTTTTCATAAAAATGTCATGGGGCACACTATTTTTGAAAGTTTACCATTGGAATGACTGTCTCAAAAATAGTCTTCTCTTCACCTGTAAATGGACATTGCCTGAGCAAAAATGTCAATTTTATTTTAGAATCTTGACAAGTAAAGGGTTAACTACATTTTAGCTGTGAATTAAAGCTATATTTTTGTCTTGCCTGTGACGCAGAACTGAGACATAGGTCTCACTTTTCATGCATCAATTAAGTTTGAGTTTAGCCAATCAGTTTGCCTTATATTTCAGGTTTAGTTTAGTCTTGGATGTAAACATGCACACATAGTTGCCTATACTGGTAGGAAACATCATAATGACATTGAGGACACAAGGTCAAAGGTCAAAGTCACTGTGACCATGGAACAAAACCCCCAAAATTTCTGTATAAAGAGATCATGCGAGACATTTAATGCAGAGGTATTCTTGTACTATAAGTCTGTCTGCTTGTGTATAAAAATGTAATGGACCTTTCCATTTTTTAGCTATGCCCCGCCCATCACTAGCTAAGCTCCACCCACACCTCGCCGTGTTTGGATTGATCGATCCCCGAATGCCCTATCTATCAATTTCCTGAAAACTGCAGGGAAGCTGTTGAATATTTTGTAACTAATTTGACTGATCAAATTAGTTTCAAAATATTCAACAGAATATTTATTAGATAGTAAAAGCAAACAATTTGTACAACAACGCATAGACCGTCATCAAATATGCGTTTGTGACGTAATTATCGATGTCATTCATGATGTCATCCATTATGATGTCATTCTACACACTGCGTAGATGATTATGACGTCATATGATGGGTGCATACTCTGGAAAGGTGAATTGTGAGCAACTAAAATGTAATTAATTACAATCAATTGCACTTGTGATTGACCCTAAGTCTGTCTCTTCCTCCTAATTTAGCTTATATATATATATATATATAATGTACATGTACTTAGCCATTTTCTTTAACTTTTCAGGTACGCAAAACTGCACATCAAGGTGTGAAAGTAGTTTTGAAGGGTAGCTTTTTCATGACCGAATCATCTCCGCCTCTGCATCATCCTGCAGCAGCCATGACAGCTAAATATTGTATTCAGCAAATTGAACAATGTGGAGGTATTACAGCATTGCACATTTAGCCTATTTCCTCTGGACCTAAAATATATTGTATGTTCGTAGTGCGAGGGCTAATAGCCATTATGAAAATGGTGTTCTTGTAGGCAACTACTTATGGATTTCAGAAGCAGAATATTTTCTATAACGGTATATTGTATTATAGAACAAAGTGATACATGCTAATAATTCACTATGGAAATGGTTAAATAGTACATGTTTTCCATTATTAGCCCACCTGTCATGAAAGGCCAAGTGAACTTATGCCATGGCAACCGTGTGTCATCTGTCGGTCAACTTTTGCATTGACTCATTACCTGCTTGGCTAATTTCAATCAAGCTGAAAAGACAATTATGTCGATAGGCTTCCAAATTTTCTATACAGAAATTTAATTAGTAAATTTTTGCAGTGGCAATCCCGATATCTCTTAAAACATTAACCCTCCTGTACCAATGGGCTGATGTCAACAAAACCTGGATGGGTAGGACCCTATGGTGGTATGCTTCAAACACTTCAATTTTTACCAGCTTGGATATTCCAAATATTTCTGGGAAATTGGTGTAGAGAGTTAGAGACTACTTATTAACCACTAGGCCGATTTCAACCAAACTAGGTTTGAGTAACCTATGGAGGGGATGTTCAATCGTGTATACAGAAATTTGATTGCTCAATGTTTCAGGTGGCCATATTGGATTTTCTGAAAATGTTGGTGAAAGGACAGGACCACTTGGCTGAGTTCATTCCAATTTGGCCGGAATGAGTCTATTGTGGAGGGTCTTTCAATTTTTGGGTTTTGAGTGCAGTGGTGGGTGGGGGTGACTGTGATTTTGGGGTGGTGTTGGGAGGGGATGGGGGTGTTGCCATCTTGAATTTTCCAAAATTGTCTTTAACCGATGGCCAGATTTCAATGAAAATTGGATGGAAGAATATTATGGTGCTAAGGAGAAATTTGATTTGGAAAATTTTTCGGGTTACTCTCTTGGATTGTATGAAGATTTCTGGAAAATCAGTAAACAGATTTATTAACCAATTAACTGATTTCCACCAAACTTGGCTTGAATGGATCTATAGTGGTAGACTTTTGAATTTACATACAGAGATTTGAATGGGTGTAGCATCTTAGATTTTCCCAAACTTTCCATAGCCAATGGCCTGATTTCAACGGAAATTGGCTAAACAGACCATAGTGCGGTGTATTGTGTAGGGGTGAAGAATTTGCAAATGTAAACCTTTAGTTATCTCTCTGCTATAGCAAAAATGGGTGATTATGTTTTTGCTTCCATTCGTGTGCGCGTCCATCTGTGTCTGTTTGTCACATACATGTTTATGTTCTATAACTGCTTTTGCTTGCATTATCGTGATGAAACCTCATAGGAAGGGTGGCTATGATAGTAGAGAAATTCACATTATTTTGTGCGTCAGTCAGTCCATCCTTCCATCTATCTTTCTGAGCGAGTGTTTGTACATCCGTGCAAATTTTGGGTTTTCGTTTAATATTTCTATTTTTGCTTGGAGTATTGTGTCGAAACTTCAATGGAAGGTTAACTATGGTAGTAGGGAAATGCACATTATTCTATGGCTCAGTCATTCCATCTACCCATCTATCCCTCCATCTGTCTTTCAAACCATGTGTCCATCAATCCATGCATGTTTGTGTTTTCGTTCAATAACTTCTTTTGCTTGAAATGATCTTGATGAAATTTCATGGGAAGTATCATTCTTTATTAGTTATATTTTTTATCTCACCTGCACGAAGTGAGGGGAGATTTCAGGAGAGGTTGAAAAATGTTGGTGTTGGTAAATATTTCTTTTAGCACAGTCCATGCAGCAGCTGGAATATAACGTGGTCCATGAGTTGAAGCTGCAATGAGAAACAATGAGAAGCTCGCGGTGAAGCAGTGAAATTATGACGAGCGATTAACACAGGGTTCATACAAAATGGAAAAATACTTATTGAATTTTGACGTGTGCCTTGAAAAGCCCTGTATTTGAAAATTTCCTTGAAAAATACTTGATAATTGCTTTATTGTATTGAAAAGCACTTGAATTTACCATTTCAGCCCAAATTATTTTCATTGACTGAGTACAAAAGGGTTGTCTTCAATCATCAGTCAAAATGAAGGAATTGCCTTCTTGGAGCATGTAATATTACATTTTCTTGCCGTATAAGTTGTATTGTGAGGGAATTCACCAATCCAGCCATCCCCTTTAATTCCAACCCCATGTCCAGCATGGTATCAGGTCCTTGAAAATTTTGAATTTGTGGCCAGGAAAGTCCTTTAATGAAAACCTCTGATAGGAATTCTGTATCAGTTTATGTACACAACAAGATTGTAGTGATGACAGATTACGGTGTCAGCTCATAAGTTGTAGAAGCACTCTTAGGGTTTCAAAATATCTGGGGATCTCACTCGCAGGCTGCAGTATGAGTCATAGAGCGGTCAGATATTTCTTCCAGGAGTGCGGTTTTAGAGTCGTCGTCTAGTTCTTGTGCGACTTCGCTCTAACGGTGACTGAATCAGCTTATTCAAATAGTCTAAGCTATCATTTCTTCGTGGTCTCAATGTGGCTTTTGGAGATAATGAAGGAGCGGATGACAGACAGGCTCAACTGTGTCTGGTAATGAAAGAGCGGATGACAGACAGGCCCATCTGTGTCTGGTAATGAATGAGTGGAAGACAGACAGGCTCATCTGTGTCTGGTAATGAAAGAGCGGATGTCAGACATGCTCATCTGTGTCTGGTAATGAAATAGCGGATGACAGACATGGTCATCTGTGTCGGGTAATGAAATAGCGGATGACAGACAGGCTCATCTGTGTCTGGTAATGAAATAGCGGATGACAGACATGCTCATCTGTGTCTGGTAATGAAAGAGCGGATAACAGACATGCTCATCTGTGTCTGGTAATGAAAGAGCAGATGACAGACAGGCTCATCTGTGTCTGGTAATGAAATAGCGGATGACAGACATGCTCATCTGTGTCTGGTAATGAAAGAGCGGATGACAGACAGGCTCAACTGTGTCTGGTAATGAAAGAGCGGATGACAGACATGCTCATCTGTGTCTGGTAATGAAAGAGCGGATGACAGACAGGCTCATCTGTGTCTGGTAATGAAAGAGCGGATGACAGACATGCTCATCTGTGTCTGGTAATGAAAGAGCGGATGACAGACAGGCTCATCTGTGTCTGGTAATGAAATAGCGGATGACAGACAGGCTCATCTGTGTCTGGTAATGAAAGAGCGGATGACAGACAGGCTCATCTGTGTCTGGTAATGAAAGAGCGGATGACAGACAGGCTCATCTGTGTCTGGTAATGAAAGAGCGGATGACAGACAGGCTCATCTGTGTCTGGTAATGAAAGAGCGGATGACAGACAGGCTCATCTGTGTCTGGTAATGAAAGAGCGGATGACAGACAGGCTCATCTGTGTCTGGTAATGAAAGAGCGGATGACAGACAGGCTCATCTGTGTCTGGTAATGAAAGAGCGGATGACAGACAGGCTCATCTGTGTCTGGTAATGAAAGAGCGGATGACAGACAGGCTCATCTGTGTCTGGTAATGAAAGAGCGAATAACAGACAGGCTCATCATTGTCTGGTAATGAAATAGCAGATGACAAACAGGCTCACCTGTGTCTGGTAATGAAAGAGCGGATGACAGACAGGCTCATCTGTGTCTGGTAATGAAAGAGCGGATGACAGACAGGCTCATGTGTGTGTGTTAATGAAAGAGCGGATGACAGACAGGCTCATCTGTGTCTGGTAATGAAAGAGCAGATGACAGACAGGCTCATCTGGGTCTGGTGTTTCTGATTTTAGTTGTTAATTTGACTACTGATGCCTCGGTGAGCTTTGCGAAATAGCCGATCTGTATACAACCCTACATAGGTTTGTAATTGGTACAGCTTGGCGGCCTCAGATTGTTGCAAGAAACAACCTGAGAAGTGGATCAGCTAGCAGTGATATCGACCTCAGTACACAAGGTTTCCCCCTTGTCTGTATCCTTGGTGCAGAATAGGGTCTTCGTCATGATTTTCGCTCAGCGAGACAACGTACAAAAAAAATGTATATATTATCATGTGTCATATGTCTCCTCCCTCACTTGCTGAGTGAATCAGATGCTTTGTTTATGCTTTATGCATTACTGGGTGACACATCAGTCAGAGATTCGGGCTCTCTAGTTGAACTGAGGAATTCCTATTTCCGGAATATCTCCATTATTCTATGCCATATAAAGATTCTGAAAACAGTTCCAGAATCCTGAAGTTGAGATGGTTTTAAGCCTTAAATTTCAGAGGCCTTAATATTTGTGTGGTCGATTCTGTGAACGTTTGTACATTCTAAAAGTTAGTGTAGTATCTCGGTAGCATGGCATACACGCTACACGATGCATCGCTACATGCAATGCTGACTAAGCAATCTCCAGCTCTCGACTTAGATCTCTAACAAATCTGGTAACATGGCTAGAATCCTACCATACTAAGTATGTACATGTACGTACTATTTTATTATACTCCGCCCAAAAAATTGGTGTGGTATTCTGTAATTGTGCAGTCCAGGCGGGCGGGCAGCAGAGTGGTTTCTGGATGATAACTTTGTTACCATTTATCGGATCGCTTTGAAACTTGAGAGGATGGTTGGGCTGGGGAAGAGACGCTGATCCAAACTCCTACACTATAAAATTTATCCTGTTGGATATTTTGAAATTAATTTGACGAGTTTGTTCCAGTCAAATTAATTTCAAACTATTCAACAGTTTCCCTGAACAATTGCCTTGAAAATGAGATATGGGGAATTTATCAGTGAAAGGGTTAAATGATTAAAACTCTTTGGACATTGCAGGCTCTGGTGAAGCTTTGGCAACACTACACACGCTTGGCCTTCTGCGCGATATCATGGCAGGATTTCCTCTAAACAGTTTAAAAATGATGTGTGAAACAATACTGCGTGTGATGACACTTAGTAATGTGGTAAGTGAGATCTGGTTTATGTGTGCATGCACGTGTGTGCGTGCGTGCATGCATTCACACACATGAACTACATGTAAGTAATGCATGTATGCGTGCACATATGGGTGCGTGTTAACATGAACTAAGTAATGCATGCAAATGTAATATGCATTGCCATTATTAATGGTTGATCTGTTTCTGTTGTCTGCCATATTGGCAGTAATGTCCACTTTAAAGCTATCGTAAGCCATTAAATATGCCATAGTAGAGTAAAGA
The DNA here is from genome assembly GCA_034401795.1 of Chaetoderma sp. LZ-2023a. Taxonomy (NCBI): domain Eukaryota; kingdom Metazoa; phylum Mollusca; class Caudofoveata; order Chaetodermatida; family Chaetodermatidae; genus Chaetoderma; species Chaetoderma sp. LZ-2023a. The sequence goes on along the minus strand of CM067369.1, from coordinate 45,745,169 downwards.
AATCTCAGAGTTCTGGTACTAACAGCTGGCGCTCTGGAATCTATTAGCGAGTTGTGATGTCAAAATTCACCTTATACTGGGCTATGCAGGTTATTCATCTTAGTCGAGCCGTTTTCATCGAATTGATAGTTTGCCATGAATACTGAGAACAAGTAGGCCCGCATAGATCAGTATGTCTTCTCTCCTTAATAATTCAGTTCTTTGAACTAGAGAAACTCACTCTGATGAACATTGTTAGTATATCGAATAGATAATGTAGCTTATTTTCGCAAAGTGATGGACCTTTCCATTTTAGCTATACCCTGTCCATCACTAGCTAAGCTCCACCCACACTTCGCCATGGTGGGATTGATCCCCGAATGCCCTAACTATCAATTTCCTGAAAACTGTACAGGAAAGCTGTTGAATATTTTGTAACTAATTTGACTGGGTGCTGTTGCTACAGAGCCCAGTTAAATTTGTTACAAAATATTCAACAGAATATTTATTAAATAGTAGACATACAATTCGTACAATAACGCAGTCTGTCTTTAAATATGCGATCGTGACGTACTTATCTACGTCATTCATTATGATGTCATTCTACATGTCACGTAGTTGATTATGACATCGTATGATGGGTGAATACTCTGAAAATGTGAATTACTCAAATTTAGAGAACCTTTCTAACTTGTCTCGCTGACAAATGAATGTAGGCCGATCAACCTGCCTCGCTCACGGGTTTGACTCAATCCAATAATGTATTATATTCAGCAGAGGGTGAACAGAGAATCAAGTCCTCATCGTTGACACATGTCAGCGGCTAGCTCGGTAACCATTACATAATGATAATATATATAGTAGCAAATGTGGCAAAAATGTAGAATAACAAATTGGGATTGCTAGTGCAAATGCATGTGAAAATTGCTAATGGCATGCAGATCTGGTCAGACACATGCCCTCATATGCATGCTACTTTTTGTGTGTGCACACTAGAAGAATAACAAGGTCAGCCTAATTTCAAGGAGGTCACTCGGTTCTAATTAGCATTCCATAACATGGAATTCACCTCAAAATGTTAAGTTGCATCTCTCTGTTTAATAAAAGACATACATTATGAGAACATCAACAGGAAAATCTACTCTAAGACCAATATGAAATACCATTGATGCTAAAGGTACCTTCAGCGACACCAGCTGGATTTATGGTGAAACGCATTTAATCTGAAATGTTAGTCTCTGACATTCCAATTTCTCTAATGTGACGACATAATGTGCCAACATTTTGGAAGCCTTGGGTTTTCTGGCTGAACTCGTCTAGATCCTGGACTGATTACTAACTTATTGCATGCTTTTGGTGTGTATTTTCAGATGGTGACGTCATGTTGTCTACAGGCTCTGCATGGAATGTTCATCGCTCAGCCATCAGAAGCCAATTTATCAGCAGATCTCAATGCACAGATTATCACGGTAATGGTCGATCAATATCTAGCATGTACATACAGCATTCAGCCCGTTACATATTTCTCAATAAGAACATGTGTAATATTCAATGACAGGTTTTCATTGGTTATTGGTTATGAAATATGTTTGTGAATTTGTGTGAGAGACACACATTTTAAGTTAGATTAAAAATAATTTCAAGTCCGAAATTATATGTCTGGGATTCGCTAATCAACAATTTTTTGGTTTTGCAACAATCACAAATTCAGTTGTTACAGTTTATACATGATTGACCTCTGTATTTCAGTTGTATTAATTATTGTATATAAGCTCTGGACATATTCTACCCGCTACCTGATGAAGCACATTTATGTGCCAAAACTTGTCACAATAAATACAGCTAGTCTGCAAAAGGTGCCACCTCTTATATTTTTTGTAGTGGTCTAGTCACTATATTGTTTGTGTTATATGCAGGCTTTGTATGAGTACCAACCAGCTGAATCTGACTCACAGCTCAGCCCTGCGTGGCTATCCGTGATGGAACAGGCACATTTGAATTTATCGCGACTGGATGGTGTACGATGTGTTCCACATTTACCACACTTTGTCGGCATCTGCATGACTTGTCTTCAGTCTCACCGAGCGGAGGTCATTAAACCGGCAGCTGCCATTCTAAAGGTGATAAGGATTACATCACACTTAAGACTTCTTCGAGAGAATGTGTGTGTGTGTTGGGGCAAAAGAGCTATCTTTTTAGAGGGACAGGCCTGGTTTTTGCAAATTATTAGCCGGTAAATTAGCCAATTGCTTTTCTTCTAAGCCAAATCCTAACCGTTTTAGCCACAGTTTTAAATAAATATAGTCTTATTACCAAAATAGCATAGAACTACCAGTGTGTGTAATAAAGAAAAATTAGTTACCTCTCCGGGATGTAGAAATTGTTTGAGTGTAGCTTTCGTGACCATCTCGGTCACTTCTTTAGCACTAACTTACGGTCGCTGGCAACGTCACTCTGGTCAGTTCTTGTGGAGTCACGTGACGGCATGGACTGGTAGACTGCTGGTATACAGTATCACTCGTCTCTGTTCATGGTTGGTTGATGCTTGTGGATTTCTATGGCCTCTAACCTTCCGTTTGAATAAGTTGGTCTCAATGTTGATGGCGATCAGCAGTGCCTCGGTCATCAACACAATTTCTACATCCCGGAGAGGTAACTAATTTTTCCTTATTATCAATCATCCTGGGATCGGGACCAACTTTTTCGGAAATACCAGTGTGTGATTAATCCAGACTTGATCCATACAGAGTAGTTTGCGGATCCCAGTTTTAAGGTGATAACACTTAGATAAATATTATGAGCAATGGATGAATCCGATCTGTCACTTAAATATATAACGTCAATTACGTCAAATGTAGGCTAACATTAGTCATAATTAATGGAGAATACTCCCGTCATGAAGCTGGAATAGTCTGTCAAGTGTATGAATTATATGTCACTGATCTACTAATCTATGACAGCAACAGCACCCAGTCAAATTAGTTTCAAAATATTCACGAGCTTACCTCTAGAATTACTTTGAAATTGCGATTCTGAGAATTCAGCGTTCAATGTATATAAATCGATCCCAACATGTGCAAAACATGGGGTAGGGTGGGAGCTTGGCTAAAAATCGGCGGGGCAAAGCTAGAAACAGGTCGGGCATAGCTAGAAATGAGTGGGGAATAGTTAGAAATGGGTGTGGTATTGCTAGAAATGAGTGAGGCATAGCTAGAAATGGGTGTATCATATCTAGAAATGAGTGGGGCATAGCTAGAAATGGGTGGGTCATATCTGAAAATGAGTGGGGCATAGCTAGAAATGGCTGGGTCATATTTAGAAATGGGTTGGGCATAGCTAGAAAGGGGTGGGTCATATCTAGAAATGGGTGGGACATAGCTAGAAATGGGTGGGTCATAGCTAGAAATGGGTGTGGTATCGCTAGAAATGGATCCTCCATTAATCAAACCATTGAATAATTTCAGACTAATTTAACCTAAAGTTTATAACTTCGACAGCTTTCAAATGTCGACAGGCTAACTTTGTCTAATCATCAGATTTCAATTTCAGGAGATTATGAAGCAGTGTTTATCGTGTGTATCGGAGCATCTTCAAAGTCTGGTTGATGCTGCTTCACTAGGCAGTCTCACTCCTGTTCATAAAATACAGAACCACCTAGAGGCAGGACTGGGCTACCAGTTCCACAGCACATGGGGATTTGTATTAGAAATATTTGCTGCCTACTTTGAGGTAATGTGTCTCATATTATACTGTGCCTGTCTAATGCGTAAATTCTGTTCTTTTTTGAGAGGCTAGGCAATTAATAGTGGTAGCCCAAGTATATAATATATATACAAATGTTGTAAGACTGTTGATATAGCTATGTCTGTCCGCCTGCCTACCTGCCCGCCTGCCTGCCCGTCCATCCGTCCACCCGTCCGTCCGCCCGCCTGCCTGTGTCCATGCATATGTTCGTACATCTGTATGTCTGTCCATTTGTCCGACTATGCATTGGTGCGTGAGTCTGGCATAATAACTTGTTCTGATGAAGAGATCCTCTTTAAAACTTCAGTTTGGGGACAATAGAGTACGGTCAAGCTCACTGAGTCCAATGTACAACTATGTCCAGCACAATAACTCCAGTTGTTACTGAAGTAATACTGACCAAGATGGACTGGGTGCCCTTGATGTATTGAAGGTCAAGATGTCAAAGGCCAAGGTCAAATAAAAGGCAAAGTGGTGTGGCGCAGAATTCTCCGTAATGGTTATGACATCTTTAGCACATTGGCAATCACGGCATAATTTAACTTCAGTGTTTGGTCTCCATGAGATATTAGCCATGAGATATTAGCTAGATGCGTTCTAGTACTTATGTTTGTGGCATTGTTGTTTGCTCAATTTGTGTTTCATTTTGGTATTTTAAAAGCATTTGCACCAACCGAGCACTGCATTGACAATCAGTTAATAGCTTAAAATGAACAATATTTCCTTCAAAAATTGTATAGTCCCAGCAGTATATTAACCTGCAATGACTAGGTACTATAAGCCTGCAAAACATGATTACATACCAAAACAGTTATTTTAGCAACTCACTTTAAAATCTATGCTGTCTATGAAATCTATCCAGTGTTAATCAACCTTTAAAAAATTAACCTTTAAAAATTCAAGGACTAAGTTTTCAATACAACGATAAGGAAAATGAACATTTTGAAGCAGATTTAACAGGTACCGGCTATCAGTCCAATTAGTTTTTAAATAGTCAACAGAATATTCCTTGTATGATAAAGGTTAGATAAAGAATTTATTTATGATACTAAATAAGTTAACATGTTTCCGAAACAAAAACAGAAATCTGTTAGTACAGTTCTGAACATGCTCTAAGACATCTTCTATTGAATTTTTGGAATTAATTTTGACGAAGTCAAATTAAGTCAAAATATTAAGTCAAAGACTATTTTGTAAAATTTACCACTGGAATGACTGCATTGGTTATCAAGCCAGTCATTCCAATGGTACATTTTCAAAAAGTTATCTCTTATCCTGTAAATAGACATTCTTCAAGACTATTGCAGATGTCTGTTTTGTCCAGCATAACTACTTAAATGGTAAACCCCATATGCCCATTATGAACCATGTTTACTGTTGTTGTTTCATCTTGTATCACAGGCTATTGGTAAACAATGCTGCAAGATAATGGATAAGGTATGTCATAGCTAGTTAATAATGGATTATACAGTATTTTGTGTTATTACAGAATTCTGATTAATGAATTATTCACACCATAAGACTTACCCACTCTATGACCAGTGTCACACTCTATGATGCTCCTCAGGCAGCAGCAGGATTTAAACCCACCACCCTTGCTTTATCAGTAATTCTACTACGTCATCCTCTCGCAGAGAGATCACGTGAGATGTGGTCATGCTCCCAGAAGTCTTTGTGATTGTAGTTTCCAGAGTGATCAGTCAATGTTTGTATTACATTTATTAATTTGTGGTTTTAGCTAGTTGCGTACCTTACTCTGTTTGCACAAACGTGGTAATGAGCTTGTTAAAGACTGACTTCTGGGAGCATGCCCGCTTCTCATGTAATCGCGATTGCGAAGACGATGACACTAGAATCCCAATCCCACATCAGTGTAAGTCTCGTTTAATTTGGTGGATTTTGTGGTATGATGGAAGTTTCTCACTTCTAATAGGTGCAGGTCAAGCCTCATGAATATTCCTAGCGTAACGACATGGGTGTACAAAACCATTAGGACATGGGGTGGCTGAGTCTCATGGTGTGTGAATAATTCATTAATCTCAGATAATCTCTTCAAATGTCACATTTTATTTGTAGATTTTGACATAGAGACTTCATATCATTCCCTTTCATATGCAGTCCTATATCTATAGCACAATAATTTGCTCTAGTCCCCTGTGTAGTCCTTCGACAGTCCATGGGGAGTATAGAAATAGGCCCATGTGTCCGCATTTGGTTTCCGCTCGATGACGTCAGTTAGCCTGCATGGATTCACTTCAAATGTTGGAAATGCATCGCTCTGCCTGTGACCTTGCCTGTGTTTGGCCGAGGTAGAGATGTAATCACCAGAGTAAGCTTTGATTTCTTGAAGAAATGTAAAATATTTGGTTTCTGCTAGATAACTTCAGTTAGCCTGAATAGATTCAGTTCTAATTTTGTAAATGTACCCCTCCGCATGAGACCTTGACGGGGGTATCGCTTTGCCAAAATATAGCTCTAAGCACCAGACTAATCCCCCTTGATTTCTTGAAAAATCATATGATATTTGGTTTCCGCTCAATAATTTCAGTTAACCAGCATGTATTCAGTTCAAATTTCGGAAACACACCCATCTGCATGAGACCTTGACTGGGATTAAGCTTGGCTGAAATCTGAATGTGATCACCAGAGATATGTCCCTTGATTTCTTTAAAAATGGTAAATTATTTGGATTTAAAAAAACGATGTAGTAAAGGGCAGTATCGTGTAACATGTGACCAGAAGTGATGTTTTATTAATATGGCAATAATGTTCAAATGGGTTCATTGGGATGCCATTTTGTCCCCTTCAGTGATAATCTGTAATGTCGTTTATGTACAGGTATAACAAATTTTCATGTAGTAACTACAATGCTGAATATAATGTGACTGGTAAGTTAAATTAATTTCAAAATATTCAGCAGCTTAACTGTATTGTTACTTTTACACCACATTGGTAAACCAGATTCTAACTATGAAACATTGAGTATATATACACTGAGTTGAAAGGTCAAATTGTTTGTGTTTGTTTGAAAAGTAAATTGTATCTGGGTCATTGCGTGTCAAATCATCAAATCGTAAAAAATGTTAATATCTCAGAATTTCTTCAAACTTTTACCAATTATTGCATGGATATATATGAGCAATCATGCAAAATAATAAGCAATTATTTAAAAATTATTTCTGTTAGGGTAAAAAATGAGAACAGGGGGTATGTGCCTAAAAATTGTACTCACTATTTTGAGTCATATCCAGTTTCCTTCCCCTCCTATAACTTCAGAATTTTGGAAGCTACAGGCCTGAAACCTTTTGCCAACAAAGACTTACTGGTATATATGTAGGCCACATTTGACTGAGAATGATAAGACAAATCACCTTGGTTTAATATGAGAGGAAAATATTTAATTTTTTTCGATTTCTGAAGTTTGAAAATCAATGTTTTGAGAAAATTGTGGATTTCTAAAGACTGGACTGTGCACAGCCAGCCCAGGTACACATGTACATGTGTAAATAGCTGTGTAAAATTCACTGAAAGGCAGATCTATCAACATGTAATAAAGTAGTTAAAATGTATCTAATACAATCAAGTTTACCTGCTTGAGAGACCACCTGTGTTAATAGACCACTTGTATTAAGAGACCACTTTATTAAATTTTCAAATCCAATTAAAATATACATCTATCTACATTTTAACTTACCTTTACATGTAGCTTTAGGCCACTGTCCTGGTTTTTAGATGCAGTCAGCAGTTTTGTGAAACCTTTAGAATATCTGAATTACATCAGCCGTAGTTACTGCATCTAGCTGGCATCGCCTCCCTGAAGATGTAGATGGAGGTGTGACTTGGTATAAAATGTGTTTTAGCACTGATCTGTTCTTGTCGGCCAGCAATATGAGCGAGATGGTCCCTTAGGATGTATGAAATTTATGAGGTCAGCATTGTTCTCAACTACCTCCACAACATTACCTAGCCACCAAAGCCACATAGAGAAAAATATTTTTCATTGATTGCAGGGCCCTATGAAGTCAACCAACACTTTCTAGTTAATTAATCGATCGATTAC
>CM067369.1:45697386-45736886 GCA_034401795.1 Chaetoderma sp. LZ-2023a | reverse complement strand
CAGAGTGAGTTTTCAACCTTAAAACAATATTCGCTGGCTTAAGAGCTCAGGACATTTCTACTGTGCCTGGAATAGTTGAACCATTCAGTAATCGTCTATGTTTAAAATAAATTTGAACCTAACAATTACATTTGGATCTGAATTCTGCTAAATCATAAAATTATATTAGATTCTGTCGAACTTTAGTTCTACATTATTATTTTGTTAAAATTTAACTGATTATATTAAAATTCAGAGAAAATCTTTATTTCTGGAGCATGAGTAGGCCTAAGTTAAAAGATCTAACAATGCATTTTTAATAATCGTTTTTAAGAACGTAACATTAGATTTCGAATTTGTGAGAATTTTGGAATTAAATGCGCTTATATTTAAAATTGATTTTAACCAATTTCAAATTACCGCTTTGACCAGTTAAATCTATCTGTTCTTTGTTTAAAGCTTATGAATAACTGTAATAAATAGAATGAATGGTTTGTTTCCTCTGAACTGTACACAGTTATAGAGATACAATATATTATTATTATTATTATTATTATTATTTATTATTATTATTATTATTATTATTATTATTATTATTATTATTTATTATTATTATTATTATTATTATTATTTATTATTATTATTATTATTATTATTATTATTATTATTATTTATTATTATTATTATTATTATTATTATTATTATTTATTATTATTATTATTATTATTATTATTATTATTATTATTATTATTATTATTTATTATTATTATTATTATTATTATTATTATTACTACAACAATTTTCATTATTGTTATCAATCTTATCATCATAGACAATAATATGACCAGAAACCGCCGTTGCCTAGGGTACATATCTTTGATGAAGTTGACTACCCCCCCCCCCCCACCACGCCCTCTCCGCAATCAAAGCCAAATTGTACCGTTTCTACATCATGAAATACATTTGTCATGGACAAACGGACTCAACGGACTCACGTTGACGTATTTAATATGGCATGTTAGATTGTCACTCTCCACGAAGTCACTGCCTGTAATGATGATGCCTCTACAAGGTGCTCCTGTGTCTATGTCACACGGGTCATTGTCTCTCGGAAGGTCATCAACATCGGGTGTTGTCTCTTTACTAATGGAACAAGTATCTCCGGAAAAGCCAGCATCGCAAATACAAACACCTACAAAATAAAGCGACAGTGTAGAATATCAGAGAAAATGTGGATCGATTTATATGTGACATATACATATTTCATTAGGATGAACTATTAGGCTTTATATGCAAAATAACTTACAGTTATCAAATATGTCAAATGTGCACGAAGACGGGCTGTGAATGAATAATTGGCTGTCTTTATTCTTTACTATTAATTTATAATATCACAATGTCGAGAGCTTAAGCAACCTAGGCAAGATAACGCGTATATATCAAATGTGTAACCTAACCTAATCCTGACAGTAAAATGTATATCTAAATTGTACTTATAATTCACCTTTCCAGAGTATCCATCTCTACTATTTAATAAACCTGCTGTTGAATATTTTGAAACTAATTGACTGGATGCTGTTGCTGCCATAGGCAGCAACAGCGCCCATTCAAATTAGTTCTAAAATATTCAATAGCTTACCTGTACAGTTTTCTAGAAATTGATAGTCAGGGAGTTCAGAGATCGATCAATGCCTACACGAGCGAGGTGTGGGTGGAGCTTATCTAGAGATGGGCGGGGCATAGCTAAAATGGAAAGGTCCATGGTTGATAGAAAGCGAGAGTGGTTTCTCGTATTAAATGCCCTGTAGAAGAGCGAGAATGCCAGTGGTGTGATCACATAGAGGACGAATAGCGTGTCTTAATCCTAAGTGTACACTGAATACACCTTTCCAGCCTTAGCTAAGCTCCACCCACATTTCACCGTGCTGGGATTGATCGATCCCAGAATACCTTAACTATAAATTTTCTGAAAACTATACAGGTAAGCTGTTGAATATTTTGCAACTAATTTGACTGGGCGCTGTTGCTGCATATGGCAGCAACAGCGCCCAGTCAAATCAGTACCCCGTCTTCAAATATATTGTATTTATCTACGTCATTCATGACGTCATTCATTATGATGTCATTCTACACGTCACGTAGTTGATTATGACGTCATATGATGGATGGAAAAGATGACACCTCCTCCGTAAGTACCAACTTTGTTTGGAAACTAAATCATCAAGGATTGCGGGCTAACATCCGCATACAGAGGCAACTCTAATTATGTCTACCCGTCTTCAAAGAAGAAACTGTGCTCGACATCCTCGGACGACGCAATCTTCCCAGGAGCTTACCATAGCTACGTGGAATGTACGTGGTCTGAGTGCAACATCAAAGGGGCAAATCTTAGGTGCGGACTGTGAATACTATGACATCGATATTGCATGCATTCAAGAGACTAGAGTAGCTAAACACTCAGAACAGCAACTACAGAGGCCATAAGCTAGTGCTCATGGAGCAAAAACAGGCCACATACTGGGGCTTAGGCTTCGTAATCGGACCAAGGGTCTTGAATCATATCATTAGTTTTGGACACGTCAGTGATCGCGCTGCATTCATCGACATGGTTATACCTACACGAAAACACACCACCACTATGTGTCGAATTGTCAACGCATACGGCCCAACTACCGAAAAAGCCAAAGAGAATCCAGCAATATTAGAACTGAGCTCCGCCACTACAATCCCAGCTAGATGGCAACTGTTCGTGTGTGGAGATTTCAGCTCCAAGCTGGGAGAACTCGGAATTGCGGATAAAAATTCAGGACTAGACTTATGCATGGGATCCTATGGAGAGGGCACACGCAACAGCAATGGAGATGTACTGGTGGCATTCCTTAGTTCCATTAGCCTATTTATCACAAATACGGCTTTCAAACACCTTTGCCGTCACCGTACAACATGGACTGGACCCATTACTGATTGCAAAGCCCCAAAAAGTTCTAAGGCTACACAGCTGTCTGCAACCAAATAGACTTCATACTATGCAAGACAGAAGCAAAACCCTTACTCCCGAACGCTAGTTCGTATGGAGGCACAGACCTCAATTCTGACCATAAGCTAGTCATTACACGCCTTCAGATGAACGATCTCTACCTAATATATAAACACCATACCAGGCAAAAGGGTAGAGTCATCTACAACCTACCCCAGCTCATCAGCGACACTGACACTCATACAAAAAAGCCCTCGGGGAGCAGATAGCTAACATCGAGGTCAACTCCGATCCAAACGAAGCCCTAACCAAAATACTGAAATCTATGGAATCATCCGCTGCCAGCATAATAGGTGTTCTTAAAAACAACCAAACTAGGTATAGTGACGACCCTCTAGTAGTAAAACTGTCAGCAGAGCAGAAAGCGATACGGTTGCGCATCTATCAAAGTGGCCAAAGTGAAGGCCGCACCAAACTACGACGGGAGCGCAATAGTATTCTGCGCCACATTAGCGAATGCTTAAAAGATCTTGCTATTCAACAGGCAGAATCCCTAGCAGATGAAATCGCTGCCACGGATGACTGTCACAAAATGTTTCGGGCAGCCCGAGCCCTGAGAGTTACTGACTACACACCACCACTCACTGTACAAACTCTGAAGGCCACCTTATCGGGACTGACCAGGGAAAAGCCTAGGCGATCCGAGATTGGTTCAAGGAACAGTTCACTGACGACGATGATAAGCCCTTGCACCCGTTCTCTGACCCCAGGCCATTACTAACACCAATTAAAACAGCAGAAGTTGAGAAGGCACTTAAAGCCCTGAAAAATGTACGTGCATCTGGACCTGATGGCATGAGCAATGAACTATTCAAATATGCAAGTGACATTATCTCAAACCGATCATGCACCTAATCAATTCAACTTTTATGCACCACCTTCCCATCGACGCTGTAGGCACCACCTTCCCATCGACGCTGTAGGCGAAGGCACCCTTATCGCACTACCCAAGCCCAAGAAGCCACCTGGTCCCCCAGGCAATCTGCGGCCATTGTGCTCCTCAATAGCATACGGAAATTCCTATCCAATATTACTCTATGCCGCATCCGACACAAGATCGATTACTTCACCGGATCATGTCAAAGTGGCTTCGAACGTGGACGCAGCTGCACAGACATTGTATGGGCTCAACGCATGCTCGTGTCGGTAGTCATGTCCAAACACTGGGACTTCCACAAAATGGGTATTGACATGTCACGAGCCTTCGACACATCTAAATGCTCAATGATTCTAGATGTACTATGCCAGGCCAGGTGAAATGAAGATGAGCTACGACTAGTGAGACTACTGCTTGCAGACACCAAGCTGAGAGTACGAGTCAAGTCAATGAAGTCTGGAGAGTTTGAGACATCAATTGGCTCCCCACAGGGAGATGGTCTATCTCCGGTGCTTTTCACCTGCTACCTTACTGCCACATTGAAATCTGTGCGGGAAAGTTCCACAAGACCAACACTCCCCCCAGTGTCAATACTGGGCATGGTGCTAGAGATGGAATATGCCGACGATGTGGACTTCATAGACGAGGAAAAGAAACCCCTTGACGAACTTCTCACAATAGCTGCAAGCAAACTAAAAATTGAGAATCTCTTTATGAATGAATCCAAAACAGCGTTCTCCCACATATACTTATCGATAAAGCATGAAACTAAAGAAAATGACGACCCACTTCGTGGCGGCGACCCGTGGAGGAAAAGAAAATCCTGGGCTCACTGCTTTGCAGTACTGCTGGCATTTCTGCACGCTGCGTCATGGGAACATAGCTTTCCAGTCCTTCTGGAAGCTATGGATGCGTAGATTAAAGATGCCCTTGATAAAGAGGCTACGTTTATATAATGCAACCTGCGTATCCTTGATGCTGTGTAACTATAACAGCTGGACAGCTCCAAAAGGCAGCTCTAGACAAACTCGATGCTTGCCACCGCAAATACCTACGCACCATCACTGGACACCGATGGCCAGACAGCATAATTTCCAATGATGCACTATACAAGATGTGTAATACGTCGCTGCTGTCTGTAAAAGTCGCCCAGCAAAGATGGTCCATGTTTGGCCATGTGCTAAGGATGCCAGAAGAGACACCAGCACAGAGAGACTTGGAATTCGCCTCACTCGGAGCCAGCAAATACAAAGCCAGGAGAGGCCGTTATTGCATAAATCTGCTAAGCGTGATATGAGGTGATCTCAAGAAAGTAGTAATCGGTACACTCAAGTCAAGAATGGACCTGAGGAAGCTAAGGATTTCGGCTGAAGACAAGACACAGTGGGAAAAAGCCACACAGGACTGATTGCAGCTGTATGATGTTTCTACTACTAGAGCCGCATAATACAGTAATCAAACATGATGGATGGATAAAGTGGAAAGCTCCATTGCAAGCTACATATATATATATATATATGCATATTATTGGAAAAGATCAACTATGTATAAATGTGCTGAACTGTTAAAATGCAATAGCAGCACAACAATGCAAGGGTTATAGCAGGCTTTGTATACAATGCCATTCTTCTACGTGACCAAAATGGGTAGGCTAAATGCATTTTCTCCACCCTGTTTCTTTCTTTTCTAGTCCCTCTTTCCTTCTCCCTCCGCGGAGTGCTATCAGTATCGTGCTATTGGTGTGGGTTTTGGGTGGGGCATAGATAGTTTCTGTTAAGAGATCGATGTTCTAATGGTAACCTAACTACACTATATAGTTTAGTGTGTAAATGTAAGTGATTGTGGTAATAGAACTGTTACGGTACTCTTATAGTAAGTTAATGTTATATTATCATAGTATTGCGCCACAAGATACTTATGTAATGTACACTCAAGGGACATCGGCCTATTGTGAAATAAATCTTCTTCTGTAGGACAAAGATCCATACGATGTGTATATGAATGACAGGAGAAAGAAAGCGACTTGAAATATCATAATATGGTTATAGTATGAAGATTGACACCTACTATCATGACAGGTTCCATTGCGGCCACAGGCTTCAATGCATGAGTCCGCCTGTATTGCCTCCACAAGGTCTGCATTGGTGTCGTTCATGAGATCCTCGCTGGTATGAATGGCGGATGTACATTGCTCCAATATGTCACTTATATGGGATGCCCCCCATTCTTTGTCGCCAGTTATCTGTAAAGAAGCGCATTCACATGTATTTATGCTGTCGCCACCGTGCTTGTGTCCACATCGTAATCGGTTGTAAGCGATGATTACAGACCTAAGAATATAATCCATAGATATATAATCATCAACAGTACACCCTGGATTAAAAAAAATAAATATTAGCTATTAAGCGCTCGCTAATGATATATTTTAACCGTCTGTCTGCTGCAGGCCAGTAGACAATACTTTCAATGGACAATAACTCTGGACCTGTTAAATATTTTGAAAACAATTTGACTGAAAGTCGTTGGTGGTTTACCCACCAACAACTTTCAATCAAATTATTTTCAAAATATTCATGGTTTAATGTGCTTATGAGCATGTTTTACTGTATATATTCTTTAGATCAAGATACATACAGCATAATCATCGGCACAGTTCTGCACTTGTTCACTGTAGTCTGTCTCGTTCAATATTGCTTTACATTTGTCTGCCACGGTTGAATTGTCAACCAGTTCCTGACAAAAGGCTTTGGACTCATTCATTGGAATAGTAAAATTGCTCTCATCCAGTGGCTCGTCCTGTTAAAAAGCGATAGAAAATTAGCACAATTATGCGGGGTGTCAAACGTTTTAATCAGAGTGCACGAGCGCGTGATCTTGCATGATAACTAGTACACGGTTGTCTCCCCCGATAGTGAACTATTACCATATATACTAAAAAACCATATTAAACCCTGTTATTATAGTGATTGTTGTATGGTTTTAAGTTACGTCTAGGGAACCACTCAGTACATTTTGTGCTCATCATTATAGTGGATTTCTTTGATAGGTGCAAATATAATTGACTGGTTTGTGACTAGCATTATCAAATATCATTGGCTGGTTTGTGACTATCATTATCAAATATCACTGACTGGTTTGTGGTTATTATTATCAAATATCATTGCCTGGTTTGTGACTATCATTACCGAATATCTTTGACTGGTTTGTGACTATCATTATCAGATACCATTGACTGGTTTGTGACTATCATTATCAAATACCATTGACTGGTTTGTGACTATCATTATCAAATATCATTGACTGGTTTGTGACTATCATTATCAAATATCGTTGACTGGTTTGTGACGATCATTATCAAATATCCTTGACTGGTTTCTGACTATCATTATCAAATATCATTGACTGGTTTGTGACTATCATTATCAAATATCATTGACTGGTTTCTGACTATTATTATCAAATATCATTGACTGGTTTCTGACTATTATTATCAAATATCATTGACTGGTTTGTGACTATCATTATAAAATATCATTGACTGGTTTGTGACTATCATTATCAAATATCATTGCCTGGTTTCTGACTATCCCTATCAAATATCATTCGCTGGTTTCTGACTATCATTATCCAATATCACTGACTGGTTTGTGACTATCATTATCAAATATCATTGACTGGTTTGTGACTATCATTATCAGATACCATTGACTGGTTTGTGACTATCATTATCAAATATCATGGACTGGTTTGTGACTAGCATTATGAAATATCATTGCCTGGTTTGTGACTATCATTATCAAATATCATTGACTGGTTTGTGACTATCATTATCCAATATCACTGACTGGTTTGTGACTATCATTATCAAATATCATTGACTGGTTTGTGACTATCATTATCAGATACCATTGACTGGTTTGTGACTATCATTATCAAATATCATTGACTGGTTTGTGACTAGCATTATGAAATATCATTGCCTGGTTTATGACTATCATTATAAAATATCATTGACTGGTTTGTGACTATCATTATCAAATATCATTGACTGGTTTGTGACTATCATTATCAAATATCATTTGCTGATTTGTGACTATCATTATCAAATATTATTGACTCGTTTAGGGACTATCATTATCAACTATCATTGACTGGTTTGTGACTATCATTATCAAATATCATTGACTGGTTTGTGACTATCATTATCAAATACCATTGACTGGTTTGTGACTATCATTATCAAATATCATTGACTGGTTTGTGACTATCATTATCAAATATCGTTGACTGGTTTGTGACGATCATTATCAAATATCCTTGACTGGTTTCTGACTATCATTATCAAATATCATTGACTGGTTTGTGACTATCATTATCAAATATCATTGACTGGTTTCTGACTATTATTATCAAATATCATTGACTGGTTTCTGACTATTATTATCAAATATCATTGACTGGTTTGTGACTATCATTATCAAATATCATTGACTGGTTTGTGACTATCATTATCAAATATCATTGCCTGGTTTCTGACTATCCCTATCAAATGTCATTCGCTGGTTTCTGACTATCATTATCCAATATCACTGACTGGTTTGTGACTATCATTATCAAATATCATTGACTGGTTTGTGACTATCATTATCAAATATCATTGACTGGTTTGTGACTATCATTATCAAATATCATTGACTGGTTTGTGACTAGCATTATGAAATATCATTGCCTGGTTTGTGACTATCATTATCAAATATCATTGACTGGTTTGTGACTATCATTATCAAATATCATTGACTGGTTTGTGACTATCATTATCAAATATCATTGGCTGATTTGTGACTATCATTATCAAATATTATTGACTGGTTTAGGGACTATCATTATCAACTATCATTGACTGGTTTGTGACTATCATTATCAAATATCATTGACTGGTTTGTGACTATCATTATCAAATACCATTGACTGGTTTGTGACTATCATTGTCAAATATCATTGGCAGGTTTGTGACTAACATTATCAAAAATCATTGAATGGTTTGTGACTATCATTATTAAATATCATTGACTGGTTTGTGACTATCATTATTAAATATCATTGACTGGTTTGTGACTATCTTTATCAAATATCATTGACTGGTTTGTGACTATTATTATCAAATATCATTGACTGGTCTGTGACCGTCATTATTAAATATCATTGACTGGTTTGTGACTATCATTATCAAATATCATTGGCTGGTTTGTGACTATCATTATCAAATATCATTGGCTGGTTTGTGACTATCATTATCAAATATCATTGGCTGGTTTGTGACTATCATTATCAAATATCATTGACTGGCTTGTGACTATCATTATCAAATATCCTTGACTGGTTTGTGACTATCATTATCGAATATCATTGACTGGTTTGTGACTATCATCATCAAATATCATTGACTGGTTTGTGACTATCATTATCAAATATCATTGGCTGGTTTGTGACTATCATTATCGAACATCATTGCCTGGTTTCTGACTATCATTATCAAATATCATTGACTGGTTTCTGACTATCATTATCAAATATCATTGATTGGTTTGTGACTATTATTATCAAATATCATTGGCTGGTTTGTGACTATCATTATCAAATATCCTTGACTGGTTTGTGACTATCATTATCGAATATCATTGACTGCTTTCTGACTATCATTATCAAATATCGTTGACTGGTTTGTGACTATCATTATCAAATATCATTGACCGGTTTGGGACTATCATTATTAACTATCATTGACTGGTTTGGGACTATCATTATCAAATATCATTGACTGGTTTGTGACTATCATTATCAAATATCATTGACTGGTTTGTGACTATCATTATCAGATACCATTGACTGGTTTGTGACTATCATTATCAAATATCATTGACTGCTTTCTGACAGCCATTGTGAAGCTTCATAGAGGTAAGTATATATTACTAAAGTTGATTTCACAGCGTTGTGCAATAGCGATACTAGTCACGTAATAATTGTGAAATCGTGTAATATAAAACACTTCATCACAAAAACCATTGACATCTGTGCAGGTGGTCATAATTTAGACGGCAAAAGAAGAAAAATCAAATGACATCAAAACTATCTGTCCTTGGAATAAGCCAATGCATTGTCTGTATTCACTTCTAAATATGACAGAATAGAGGAACCCAGCCTATAAGTTTATTATATGACGTCATAACCAACTACGTCACATGTTGGCTGACGTCGTAATCAATACGTCATCATCCAGTCAAATTACTTTCAAAATATTCAACAGCTTACCTGTATAGTTTTCTGGAAATTGAGATTCAGGGAGTGCACGGATCGGTGGATCCCAATACGGGCAACGCGTGGGTGGGGCTTAGCTAGAGATGGGTGTGGCACAGCTAAAACAGGTTTCATGCATTGGTATCTCATTTCTGTACAATAAGTTTTGTTGTTTAATACTTCGTTATCATTGCTTGGATGACTGTTATTAAACTACAATGTCTGTCAATTTGGTTCTGATTTTAACAATCAAAACACCATTAACTTTGCTACTGAATTCTCCATATAGCTATCTAAATATTCGAAATTTGCTAACTCATCACAACAGAGCCAGAGATGACGTTGCGATGTAATATTTTTGGACATGAGTTACCATGGCTTTAGTAGAATTTCATAACTGCACATAACTGGCATAATCATTGCACTTATAGGAGTGTCCACTGCACAATTTGGGACGCTGCACTGTTATTTTATACCCGGGTGTATAGTTTTACATGTTAAATTCAGAGCATAATCATGCATACATTACTGGAAGTTCCCATTGGTATATTCCAACAATAATGTCGGTTATACTTACACTATACAATTTCACATAGAACATTTCCCAGAGACTTGAAAATCCGTGGTCAGAATAGAATTTATCTAACCGCTTTTGTTGTCTTGGTACCAAAACAGTAAAATGTTTAATATAGGCCTACATTACAAACAAACATGGATGGCAATTTTCAATCGGTGAAAATATTTATACTGGAAAAAGACTACCTGATAATATTTGTGAAGATTATGCGCATTAAGTTAATGTGATAGTAATAACAGAAATCAATACTACCACCACGACCACCAGCACTACTGGTACCACCATCACTGCCATCACCACCACGACCACCAGCACTACTGGTACCACCATCACTGCCCTCAACACCACGACTATCAGCACTACTGGCACCACCATCACTGCCATCAACACCACGACCACCAGCACTACTGGTACCACAATCACTGCCATCAACATCACGACCACAAGCACTACCGGTATCGCCACTACTGCTGTCAACACCACGACCACCAGCACTACCGGTACCACTTCCACTGCCATCACCACCAGGACCACCAGCACTACCGTTACCACCACCACTGCCATCACCACCACGACCATCAGCACTACCGGTACCACCACAACTGCCGTCAACACGACGACCACCACCACCACCACTACCGGTACCACCACTGCCACCCCACCACCACTACCACTAACGGTACCACCACTACCACCGCCACCACTACGGCTACCACCGCCACCACCTCCGACGCCACCACCACGGCCACCACCGCCACCACCACCGCCACCACCACCGCCGCTACCACCACCATGGCCACCGCCGCCACAACCACCCGCCGCCGCCACCACCACCGCCACCACCACCGCCGCCGCCACCACCACCACCACGGCCAGCTCCGCCACCACCTCACACCTTTATAAAGGTTTTTTAAATTATCTTAAGCGTATCTGCGTATCGTAACTGAGGCATACACCAAGTTTCATTAAAATGTCTGAAGCGGTTCTGTATGATGTGGTGTTTATGAGAAAATTGACAAAAATCGTGAGTTTTTGCATTAAAAAGCCAATTTTCATCCAAATTATTGGACCTATAAATGCGCATCCTTCAAAAGGCATATCTACATATCATAAAGAAGACACTTGCCAAGTTTCAATAACTTATCTTAAGCGATTCTGTATGATATGGTGTTTACGAGGAAATTGAAAAAATCGTGAGTTTTTGCATTAATTTTGCATTTAAATGTGAGTTCTTCAAAAGCTACATCTGTGTATCATAACTAAGGCATACACCAAGTTTCATTAAAATATCCGAAGCGGTTCTGTGTGATATGCTGTTTACGAGACATTGTGGAAGGACAGACGGACTGACAGACGCGGTGATTACTATAGGGCTTCCACAGCCTCCGGTGCGGGCCCTACTTATAGGCGCATATAGCCAGAAGCATATATAGCTATCGACTGCTTATGACCCTCTCAAAGGCGGAATTTCAGAATTTTAGTATTTTACAAGTCTCCAAATTGTATTGGCTATATAATAATAATAATCTGACACTTTATTGAACTATGTAATATAATTAGTTACCAAACCAAGGTGTCAGATTAATATAGTTCCGCACAATGTTATTTCTGAAATTTGCGTCACCAGCGTTTGTTCAATTTCTCTTCAATTGGCTAAAGAGAATTGAGTCCAAGAGACTATGTAAGCGGCTGATTGTCAGCCAGTCAGCGATACCTGGACACGCTCACTTGCGCGCTACTGAACTCATGTCATTGTTGGTCGGGACAATCCGCTCCATATTGAAGGTATGAGGATATGTACTACATAGCTTAATCTCTCTCTCCCTCCCCCCCCCCCCCCCACTCTCTCTCTCTCTCTCTCTCTCTCTCTCTCTCTCTCTCTCTCTCTCTCTCTCTCTCTCTCTCTCTCTCTCCACGTACCAAATCTATAGGTTCAATATCAGTTTGTCTCTTGCTGCGACTCTGAGTACTGATTGGATGTCTAGCGGAGCGAACGATGGTTGTAGTGACGTCAGTTCCTGTATAAAATAAAATTCAGACTTACAAACATAAGGTATCAAGATAAATATTTTCAACACCAATCACCAGATATGATATTTATCTTTACAATATAAGATGACTTATTAAGTTGAATATTTTGAAATTATCTTGGCTAATACTAAAAGCAGCAAAATCTAGTCAATTTAATTTCAAGAATTTTAAACACAACCTCTGGCTGTCTTGATGTTTTAATCTTTTACCACACAAGCTGGCTAATCGGATTCGGCAATGGACCTTTCCAGTTTTAGCTAGGCCCCGCCCGTCTCTAGCTAAGCCCCACCCTCACCTAGCTCGTATTGGGATCGGAAAACTCTACAGGTAAGCTGTTGAATATTTTGTAATTAATTTGACTGTGTACTGTTGCTGCATATGGCAGCAACAGCGCTCAGTCAAATTAGTTTCAAAATATTCAACATACTATTTATTAAATAGTAAAGCCATACAATTCGTAAAACAACGCATAGTCCGTCTCAAATATGCGTTCGTGACGCACTTATCGACGTTATTCACGACGTCATTCATTATGATGTCATTCTACCCGTCGCGTAGTTGATTATGATATAGGATGGATTGATAAAGTGGAACGGTCTATTGTCTTGATAAATGTCCATCAGATCAAGAGAAACCTATTTTTGAAAATTTATAACTGGAATGATTGACTCGATAAAAGAGCCTATCATTCAAGTGATACATTTTTGAAAATAGTCCTCTCTTGGTCTGCAAATGTACATTTTCTATGAGAAAGTTTAAGTTTTGTTTAACAAATTTAAGGGTAGCTAGAGTTCCTGTGTGAAATTATGAACAATTGCTATATATAACAATCCTAATACAACATTTTTATGATGGTGATAGGCTGTTAAGTGATGACGTACTTCCGGCTGTAGCTGTTGGTTAGACCTTTAACACTTAATATTCCAGTGTCTCAGTTTCAGCACATGTATGCAGGAAAGCTGCTGAATATGTTGCTATAAGCAGCAGAAGCAGCTTCCAGTCAAAGTGATTTCAAAATATTCGATAGAAATTACATAGAATTGTTTATTTCTGGCCAGAGAGGGTTACGTGATTGTTAGGCAAAGGATCAGTGTTATACTGACGGGATATTGACGAAAAGATTTGGAATTTACATTTTCAAATGCACATTTAGATTTCTATGAAGATCACAATGACCTTGACCTCAAAGGTCTGAATGTCTTTGTGCTACTCCTACTAGTTGCTTTGTTTTAATAATATGGACATTTCTGAAATAAAGGCAAGATGAGCTAAGCAGAAAATATTACGGTTAAAACCTGCATTTTAAACACATGTTACAATGATTTTAATCTTTGACCTCAATATCATTGTGATCCATCCACTTGACAGAGGGAAGCATGTATCCAAGTTAGTCCCGACAGGGGGAACCAATCCTGAGATATAAGACGATATGTTTATCTAAACCAGACACCTAACCATAAAAATAGCTTTATACGGTGGCCACAATGACCTTGAACTAACCAAATGTTCACATTTGAACTGGATTCCTGAAGTAGAGATATTGGACTGTTTTTGCACATTAAGTAAAAATTTTGCTTATAGACAGCTGCTTTCTATTAAATGGCCTAGCCATGGTTTTCGATGACGGAATGCGTGTCTGAATGCGGGTTTTGTGGCAAGAGGCCGTGAGCACTGATGAACAATGCCATAGCATCTCCATTGATGTTAAGTTGGCCCATATCATATGATGCCGTGTACACGTTGAGTCACGTGCCCTTGTTTGCTTTACTGAGTTTGCTTAGCTTGGAGTTAAAGTCGCCATAGACAAACAATGGTCGAACTTGGGTCTGCATAGCAAAGGTCGATCAAGGAAGAATCTTCCTCGGTTCTCTTTTGCAGTTGAACCAGATGCATCAACATTGCAGTGCATATCATAGTGCTGGTACCATTCGGCAGTGGCATGGTAAGGTCAATGAACGCAATATAATCGCTGACGTATCCGAAAATTAGGATGTGATCCAAAACTCTGGTCCGATTAGACAGCCCAGATCGTGGTATGTGGCATGCCTCTGCTGCATGAGATTCAGCTTGTGACCAGTACGGATTGCTGCTCTGAATGAGTGGATAGCTTTGATTCTTGGAGCGTGCAGCGATGATGTTATAATGTTCACAGTCTGATCCTAATATCTGTCATTTAGATGCAGGTGGTAAACCCAGTGCATTGCATGTTATGATTGCAAACTGCTGGGGCGATTGCAATGACTGAAGATGTCGAATACACTTTCTTTTTGGAAGAAGATTAGACATAATCAAAGTTGCCTCTGAATGCGCTTGTCAGCTCTCAAACCTTGACTACGTTAGGTTCCCAAATAAGTTGGTACTTGCAGAGTAGACCGGCGTAAAGGTATCATCTTCTCCTCCGAGAAAGATGACATTGCTAAAAGCTGCCCGTGTCCAGTCGGCATTCACAATGACATCTAACATGCACTAACGGCCTATCCGTCTTTTATGGCAGCATCCTATTGTTGCAAAATGTTGGTGCTTAACATCGATTCATCATAGTTTCTCTAGACAATAATGCAAAGCATTTGCCGTCTACTGTAAATGAACAATGGCAAGATCCATTCCTAACTATGTCCAGCCTATTTCTAGCCAAGCTCCGCCGACTTTGTACGTGCGTTGGAATCAATGTATATACTTTGAGCCCTAAATTACCAGAATCCCAAATTCAAGGTAACTATAGGCTACAGATAAGCCGTTGAATATCTTGAAACTAATTTCAAAATATTCAAGATGATGTTTTAATTGTAAATTTATCAAAGACAAACAATTCGTACACTTGGCAGAATTTTCGAGCTTCATGCCGGAATTATAATACGTCATGATTGTGACGTCAGCCTAGTGTGACCTAATTGATTCTGATGCCATTTATTTGAGCGACATATTGGATCACTCCATTTGTATTCTGTTGCTACGTGGCTCCAACCCAATGCAAACAATGCAATTAATGGTCATTGCTCCCTTTGTTAAACAGTGTCATTTGCCTCATGACTATAGGCGTGTTAAGTGATGACGAACATCTGGATCCACCTGTTTGTTAAGATGTTGTTAAATAACAATATATATTATATATATATATATATATATATATATATATATATATATATATATATATATATATATATATATATATATATATATATATATATATATATATATATATATATATATATATATATATATATATATAAATATATATATAAATATAATGTGCCTGGTCATGCATATGCAATGGGTGTAATAGACACGGAGCTGTAGTATTTTGCTTTTAAGACGTCATATTTGGGTGTTTATTATGTCATCACTTTTTGTTGACCAACAACATCGGTTATTATTAGAATTTTCGCTGGTATATCGATTGGGTCTGTCTGTCTGTCTGTCTGTCTGTCTGTCTGTCTGTCTGTCTGTCTGTCTGTCTGTCTGTCTGTCTGTCTGTCTGTCTGTCTGTATGTCTGTCCGTCCGCCGGCCCGTCCGTCCGTCCGTCCGTCCGTCTCTGCCAGTCTGCCTGCCTGCTTACCTGCCTGCGTCCAATCTCAATTAAGGATTTTTGTTTATCTCAAAATAACATCTTATATCTTCGCATGGTTTCACCCTATTGAGACTAAGCTTGGATGCATGCTTCCCTATATCAAGGGGATGGAACACATGATTTTGATGTCATGAGGTCCAGGGTCAAGGTGATCTTGGTATAAAAATATTTTCTACAGTTCTACATATTGAGGTCAAACTTCAAGATCACTCTAACCCTTGTATAAAACTACGGTTAAGTCTTTGGTTTAGCTCAAGATATTGTGTTATATCTCAGGATATGCTACCCCTATTAATACTAAACTTAGACACATGCTTCCCTATATCGGAGAACGGAGCACAATGATATTGAGGTCGTGATGTCAAAGGTCAGATGAGCAAATGTGAAAGTGCAAGTAAAACAGCGGCGTGTGTAGTGTTCGAGACATCCATTGGCTCTCCACCGGGTGATAGCTTCTCTCCAGCTCTGTTTACATGGTTCCTTGCTGCAGTCCTCTCATCTGTGCGAGAGAACTCCACAAGAAGAACTCTTTCAGTATCTACACTAGGGATGGGGTACTCAGACGATGTGGATGTCCTAGATGAGCAAAGGAAGACTCTTGATAACATTTTGCAGTTGCAGAATAATTCAAGAATGTGGATCTCTTTATGAGCGATGTCGCGTTTGCCCATATAGGCTACATCTGTCAGCGACAGACGAAGTCAGTGGCAAAGGCATCCCGCTACGTGATGGAAAGCATGGAGGAAGAGATTCAGATCCTTGATTCAGATTGGACCGTTCCATTTTAGCTATGCCCCGCCCATCTCTAGCTAAGCTCCACCCACACCTCGCTCGTGTTTGGATGGATCGATCTCTGAACTTTCCGACTATCAATTTCCAGAAAACTATACAGGTAAGCTATTGAATATTTTGGAACTAATTTGACTGGGCGCTGTTGCTGCTTATGGCACCAACAGCCTCCAGTCAAATTAGTTTCAAAATATTCAACAGTGTTTTTATTAAATAGTAGAAACATACAATTCGTGCAACGTATCGGACTATTAAGAGTTAAAGACGAGGCAAATAGAATTATTTATGACGTAATGATTATGACGTTATCCTGCATGCCACTTAGCTCATTATGACGTCATATGACGTCAGATTGATAGATGGATACTCTAGGAAGGTGAATTCGCAGCTCCACTGACATCGATGCATATTGCGCGATGGGAAGCATTGCCTTACAGTTCTTTTGGAAACTGTGGATGCCTGAATGCTGCATCCATCTGACCAAAAAACTACGCTTGTGTGGCGTGACCTGTGTATTACTGATGATGTGCAAATTTACCATCAAGGCGTCATATACTATTTGCAATAAAGTCCAACTGACAGTGAAGGTCGGCCAACAAAGATGGTCTATCGTTCATAATGGGAAGGTGTCTTTATGACATCCCATGTAATATATTGAGGTTCAGATGAGGACTGGTAAACGGTATTCATTGTTGGTTAGGCTGATAATTTGGATTTGCGTGCGTGCGTATGCGACGTGTGCGTCGGTGCGTGCATGCTTGTGTGCATGCGCGCGTACGTGTCGAATGATGAAGCAAGCATGTGCGCGTGCATATATGTGATCTCTCACTGGGATGGGTAGAGACTCACCTGATGGCCTAGTACATCTAACAACGGGCAGACCATGACCAAGACGTCTTTCAACGTTACTACGACAATCAGCAAATGGCTGACCGCTTATTAGAGTAGTATCAATTTGAACACCGGTGTAAATGGAAGCAGCGCCAAGTATCCTTTGAAATGAAATAAAGACTATATACACAGAAAGTTATATGCAGTGCACCGTTTCATTGAACCATGTACATCTAGACGTCTATCCGACACACGTGACAATTCAAGAATTTCTTCCAGGTGGGGATGCGGGTGGGGGAATGTAATTCCACATGTTGGAAAGGGTTTTAGATGAGGTCTCCCTCCCACATAAGGAGGTCGATTGGTGGAAGTTCTCTCCTGGAAAATCGACCTTTCCAGTTTTAGCTATGCCCTGCCCATTACTAGCTAAGCTCCACCCACATCTCGCTTGTGTTGGGATCGATCGATCCCTGAACACCCTGACTATCAATTTCCAGAAAACTATACCAGTAAGCTGTTAAATATTTTGAAACTAATTTGACTTGGTGATGTTGCCGCCCAGTCAAATTGGTCTCAAAATATTCAACGTAATGTTTATTAAATAATAAAAGACATACAATTCATTCAACGTGTCGGACTATTAAGCGTTAAAGAATCATTCATGACGTCATGATTATGACGTCAACATACATGTCACTTAGTTCATTATGCCTTCATATGACGTCAGATGATCGATGGATAAACTTGGAAAGGTCCATTAGATGCTTTGAGAAGCAATTTTCAAGATTCTGAGCAATAGATAATAGTAACTTTCAAACACATCTGCATTTCTTTAGAAAGTGTTCATAATATTATCTCTGAGCGAGCTAACGGCTCAGATTACAGTAAGCAACAAGAGCGCCTGGAGGCCTGTATCGCTCAACTGGAACATAGGCATTGCAACATCCCTTATAAGTAGAACCATAAGGTTTGGCCAGAACAACAACAACAAAAACAACAACAACAACAACAACAACAACAGTGTGTCCAACTAAGTTGTTAAAAGTGATTCTCGAGAAGATATGTTTAACTTCGTAATGCTTTAAGTATGTGAGCTTGGATAGGAAAACTGTTTATCCGACAGTTTCCAAAGTGTCAGATTTGAAATCAGCATACCCGAAAATCTATGTAAAACCAATTTCAGCTCCATAAAAATGAAAAGGTTTAATATGGTCACCAAACACGCTACATTATGATTATGCCAAGGCGGTCATGTTTGTACATATTAACGTCCGTTGAACAAACTTTAATGGCCCTTGGAGGCCTAATCATTTCTCTCAAATTTTAGCCCAATCCATTCAGCGGTTCTGAAGTCGTTTTCGCGAAAACTAGGTCATCCAGCATGGCTGACGAAGCATTTGGCCAATCAAGTTCACTTGAACACAGTTGGTTCAGCTCTTGCGCCAGACGATCTTTCATGAGTTTTGAATCGATCACTCAAAGCGGATTCAGAAGATTTTTAAAGACGTTTCTAAAAATCGACCAACGTATAAGATGGTTGCTGGCCAAATTGGCCTATCGGCTTCTTTGAACAAACTTTGCTCTCTATGCCCGACGGATGCTTCCTGCCAAATACAATTGGAATCGGTTCAGTGATTCGTGAGAAGTCGTTTAAAGAAAATGTGGATGGAGTACAGATGGACGGATGATGAATGGATAGATGGATCGACGTACAGACGGCAGACGATCGCCATGGCATAAGCTCACAGACAATGGAAGAAATAAGACACAAATACAATTCCATCAAATATCCACTCTAATTCAATATTTTGTCTGAAATCTTTGCCACCCCCTTCGTTCTTTAAGCTGGCATATGCCTATGTATGTTGTGTTTTTGGGGGTGATTTTAACCAAACAGATAAACAATTGGCACTTGCATTGTCGTGTAACTGAATGGATAAAACAGCCGAGTATTTGAAGAATGTCTATTTTCAGACCCAGAGAAGACCATTTTTAGATGTTTACGAGGGAAAGACAGGTTGATGCCAATGAATTTACGCCAGACAGACAAGTAGGGTGGAGGCGGGAAAGTGCCCTTTATGTCGGCTCCGACATCGGGTATCACATGGCGCGTGAGTCCCCCCACCCCCCAACACACGAAAGAAGCGACTGAGTCTGCGATGTCTGTAATGTTCTAGAAGACGAAATTCATTTTCTATTCGATTGCCCACGATTTGAAACCGAAAGGAGGAGATTTATCTCGGATTATTATACAAGAAATTATACAGACGACAAAATCAAGAGATTATTCCAAATATGCAACAAGACTGTTTTGTATAAATTATGCAAACTACTGCCTTACTCAAAGAGAAAAATTCAAACAGACCGACGAACAACTACTGCAAATATATCGACGACGACGATGACGACGATGACGGGAGCAACAACAGCGGCACCCTCAACAACAACAACAACAACAACAACAACAACAACAACAACAACAACAACAACAACAACAACAACAACAACAACCACCACCGAAGATTAACGCATATATCAATTTACAAATTATTCAAACTGATGATGTCAATAATAATAATAATAATAATAATAATAATAATAAAAATAATAATAATAATAATAAATAATGATGATGATGATGATGATGATAATAATAATAATAATAATAATAATAATAATAATAATAATAATAATAATACCGTATGCGAACAAAAATTGTAAAAAATTATAATACCTCTATCACCAAAAACTGTAACATAAATGTTGCCCTCATATGCCATTTGTAATGGCCTAAGTGAAATAAAGAAAACTGAAATTGAAACGCGTGTGCATGTCAGCTACACAAATGTGTATGTAATTAGAAAACAAACATACTTCCAGGTATTTGAAAATGTATTTTGTGCCCGACTTCTTGCTCTAAACCTTCTAGGATTACGGCCTCCTCCGACCAAATCATTGGACCGTCTCGAGTCATAGAAGCCACACAAGCCTGCCAAAAATACAATACAAAGACCGTTCCTTAAGGCTGAATGGTCATTATGAAATTAATAATTTTAATAAAAAAAATAGTAAGTGAATTAATTATTCATGTTTCCAATTTGTATCAGGTAATCGTCCACCATATTGTTTTGCGGAGGCCATTTTCTTTTCCCACACATCCAGCCTAATAAAAGAGCTCGTCAAATCTAAATCCGTCCCATTCACTTTTTGATGTCTTGTGTGTAACGCATCTAAGGTGAGCCCCAATATCAGTGTTTCTTCAAATAAAATACAGAGAAATCACGAACTGAGGACACAAAAACGAAAAAAAATATGTTGATAATTACGTTCTATCCCATCCAGGATAAATATTCATTCAAAATCTGATGTAAATTGAGTAGTTATTCTCTCTCAGACCAGCTATTCCACCGTGCACGAACTCTAGGACATTTTGAAAATGCCAACAACGCTGACGTCATCGATCTGTGTGTAGATAAATTCAATTAGTTTATTTGCATATCAAAGATATGCGTGCTAGCCAAATAGTAAGGGTTAGTTCTAAACACCCCCCCCCCCCCCTCCCCCCACCCCACCCCCACCACCACCCCCACTGACCACAAAACCCACAAGCAGATTTTACTAAAAAACCCACGACCCACAACCGCAAGTCGTGGGTTGTGGGGGTTTTAGTACCGTCCATATAGGGATTACTAAACCCCCCACGACCCACAACTTTCACATATACTCTAATATGTACGCCTACAGATTGCTATCCGTGATCCATACGGGATAGAAGCTATTGTATTTCACCATGTATGTCTGTATATATCTTTCTGCCCATGTATCTGTCCGTCTGTCTGTGTGTTTTCTTGTCGGGCTCCCTCTGGATGTTTCTAGTAAACTATGATTCGATTTAAATAGGATTTCAACTTTTATAAGGTCGTGGGTTGTGGGGGTTTTAGTACCGTCCATATATGGACTACTAAAACCCCCAGGACCAACAACTTTCACATATACTCTAATATGTACGCCTACAGATTGCTATCCGTGATCCATACAGGATAGAAGCTATTGTATTTCACCATGCATGTCTGTATATATGTCTGTCCGTGTGTCTGTCCGTCTGTATGCGTGTTTGCTTGTCGGTTTGCCTCTGGATGTTTCTAGTAAACTACTGATTCGATTTGAATAGGAGTTCAACTTCTATACGGTCGTGGGTTGTGGGTTCTTTTTAGTACCGTCCATATAGGGATTACTAAAACCCCCACGACCCACAACTTTCACATATACTCTAACATGTACGCCTACAGATCGCTATCCGTAATCCATACGGGATAGAAGCTATTGTATTTCACCATGCATGTCTGTATGTCTGTCCGTGTGTCTGTCCGTGCGTCTGTCCGTCTTTTTGTCCGTTAATCTGTATGTCTGTCTGCTCGCGGTCTGTGTGTCTGTATGTCCGCTGTCGGTCTGCCATCGATCTGGGTGTTTGCTTTTCTGGCTATCCTTAGCCCTTTCCCTATTTCTAGCAAACTGCTGATACGATTTGAATGAGATTTCACCTTTTATATAGTCGATCGTATATATCAAAAATGATGAAATAAATTTTTGTTGATGTCTTTTGACACACCTATCTCAAGTCTAAACTTGTGCGTGGGCAGATGCAGAATGCGGTTGGTGGTACTACAGCAGTCTAACATAGTTGCATGTGCAACCAGAACCAGCATACATACATGCCAACACTTAAAAAAAATCTGCGTCATTAGCAGAATAGCGAATGGCTATTTTGCTTATTAACCTCGCCCCAACGGATGTGGAGGGATAGGGTATTGCATTTGGGTCTCTGTTTGTTTGTTTGTCTGTCTGTCTGCAGCTGTATCTCGGAAACTGCTGGTCCAATTTGTCTCAAATTCTTACATAAGAAAGAGTTTTACAATAAATTAGGATTTCCAAAGTCTGGTAGTGATCCGGATTAAAACATCCGGATCTGGGTCAAAATATCGTTGTATGTGTTTCTCGGAGACTACCGGCAAACTAAATTGCCTCATCGGAAAATCCGCACCCTGTTTTTGATGTGCCAAATTTCTCTCCACCCCACCAGCCCACCCTTCCCTCATCTCTGAGATAATGATATGGATAACTCCTATAACAAATTCGGTTGAAATTTACTGACCGATTTTGGTGAGATATCGCAAAGAACGAGATGTTTATAAGTAAACCGTTGACCACGCCCCTGACCATAGGAGTCATAGCCGAATATAAATGTTCTCATCTAATCGGAAATCATATGGGTAGCTCACATAACAAATTTGGTTGAATTCTACCAAACGGTTCTGACAGACAGACAGACAGACAGACAGACAGGCAGGCAGACAGACAGACAGGCAGGCAGGCAGGCAGGCAGGCAGGCAGGCGGTATATCGTATACATGGTTAGCCGCAGATTGTAGTTCAATAAACCGCCATCTCCTTAGTCAGTTAGCCAATCACAAAAGCGTATTCCGGGAAATATCTAAAAACTACTCGATTTGACTAAAATCTTAAACCATCGAATGAAGTTGCCATGCAAGAGGATTTGCGGACTTTGGCCATATTTCAAATAAAAGAATCCTGATCCGGGTCGGATACACACTGGATCTGTGGATATTGCGGGAGCTAATGGTCCTATTTGGCTGAAATCTTAACCCAGTACTTTGGGTGTGATGCGACAAAATCCGTAAAATATGGAAATAAACAAATCTGGAAACCGCGGCTACTGAGATTATATTGAGTTTGTTTCAATATGTGATGGATAACTATCAACCACAATCAACCTCAAAACAATATAACCCCAACCAGGACACTAGGGTGATGGGGAAGACTGCTAACAGAGAAAAAGCACTGACGAGAACAGAAGGTGAGGTGGTGATGGCGATGGATGGTGGAGGTGGCGCTGGTGGGCCTGGTGGGCCTGATGGTGGTGGTTGTGGGGGCGACGATAAAAACGACAGCAGTGACGATGACTGATAATGATGATGATGATGATGATGATGATGATGATGATGATGATGATGATGGAAAGAAGAATGGCGCTCAGTAAACAAGGGGGGATTTCGATCCAATAAAGACTTCCGAACTCTTGGAAATATCTCTGTGGTTATCGTCGTCGTCATTATCATCATCTAGTAGTAGTAGTAGTAGTAGTAGTAGTAGTAGTAGTAGTAGTAGTACTACTGCCGGGGGTGGGTGCGGGTGGGGGTCTAATGGGGGGGGGGGAGTAGAGCTGTTGTTGTTGGTGGTGATGGTGATCGTGGTAGTGGAGCGATATTGGTAGTCGTAGCGGTATTGGTATCGATAGCTCACTCCCACATCATTTTGCATTTTACCAAAATCGGCCGTTGCCAAATATAATGTGTATAAACATATTACCCTGATCTCCCTTATACTACTGTGAATTATCAGTGGCTCGGTGCAAAAACGTAAAATGTGACCTTGCACTGGAGTACCCACAATAGGTATTTTTATGTGACCTCAAGAAAGCAGGACTCGGTACACTCAAGTGAAGAATAGACCTGTGGAAGCTAAGGATTTCGGCTGAAGACAAGACACAGTGGCCAAACGTGAAGAAGGACTGATTGCAGCTGTTTCTACTGTGTTTCTACTACCACAGCCGCAAAACAGTAATCATACATCAAAGAAATTTAAGTCGCTAATTAATAATGTTTGTTTATACAGACCTATTGTTGAAACCTAAGCTCTCACTAAATAAGAAATATCTCTGCGAAACTGTAACAAATTTCATCGTCAGATTTGCGCATGCATTCTTAATATTGGTGGGATTTATGAATATCTAATAAAATCCAAATTACAACTTCCACAAATATTAAAATGCCATCTGTATACCTTCTTGGGATGGGGCGGGGTTAGGTGGGGTGGGGTTGGGGTAGGGGCGGCGTGGTGGGTTGGGGGTGGGGGTGGGTGTAGGGGTGTTGGTGGTGTGTGGGAATGGGGTGGTGGTGGTGTGTGTGTGTGTGTGTGTGTGTGTGTGTGTGCGTGCGTGCGTGTGCGTGCGTGCGTGCGTGCGTGCGTGCGTACGTGCGTACGTACGTGCGTGCGTGCGTGCGTGCGTGCGTGTGTGTGTGTGTGTGTGTTCTCGTATTTTGTTGCTAATATACTGTCCGCGAACTGTTTAGATTTTCTTAGCTTTTTTGAAATGTAGAAAAGATTGACAGACACACTTAGCAAAGGTTATCTCTATCACTAAGCCAAGTGACTTACCCTCAGACTGTTGATAATCAACAGACGATGCAGTGACCCACAAATTCATGAACCCTCCACGTATCAACAACACTGTAACCACGGTACCGGTCGGCAAGACAACCTATAACACAACAATTGAGTTTCATACATAAACTCTATCGCAGCCATCTAGAATGCTCAGTATTCTAGCGGACACCATATTAAAAAAAATAGCTGATAGATTTACTAATTTAAAAGACGAAATTATGTGCATAAAATGCTTTTAGTAAATCGGCAATAGTATTAAGATGCAGTTTATTATACATACGGCAACTATGCAAATTAGGAATCCCACAAATTAAGGCTTTACACCAAATTACCTTCAAAATATATATAGACTATGTCTTGAATGCTAAATTGCTCGTTCGTAATTGGTCTTTCATTTGAAAATGTTGAGAAACGATTCTAAAACCGTAAAAACGAGCACCGTCGCCAGCCGACTATATTATCTGTAGTAACTTAATTAAGATAGCATTTGTTGTCAAAATGCAAGAAATTGTTTCTAGAGCATCTATCTAATTTAGAAAAAAAACCACCCAGATTTTCCGAAACTGAATGCATAAAAAACGAGCACACACACCACCCCTTCTCGACTAATCATACATCTACCTCTGTATGATACAGGAACTGGTTGGGCTGACGAAGATGTTTACTCTTTTAAAGCAGGACACTATGTCAGATATTTCAATTCCGTGTCAAATCTTTGTAAAAACAATATGTTCTTGAGTTTTAGGTAATATTGGCATCAGAATTAAATGTGGCATCTGTCTTACAACATATTTCACCGACTGTGAATTCATCATTACTTTCATATATACTATAGCTATTGGTCTATATGTGTGATACTAAATGACCATATATTTATTCATTGCATCGATATACATGAACTGTATGAAAACAATTGACAATTAATACTTATGATTAGTATATTAATACGTTCAGCTCAAGGACGAAAGACAAGAAATCATTTACAATGTGAGAAATACGCCATGGCACTAATTTAACTGCATGGGAGCCGTTGAAACGGCAATATGACCAAGTACATTAATTTCAAAAATATTTAAATTATTTCTGTATGATTGCCGTAAAATTGGGATTGTGGTACATAATGCTTCAAGCGGTTTAAATGCAACTTCTGCGGAAATGTATCAGTAACTCGCCAATCAAGTGCTTAATTAAACACATATCGCTTAAGAACTCACTTGCTTATGCTACAGCTTCGCAAGAATTGATTTGCATATAAAACCAGAGAAACTAAACAGAAAACAATTTGAGACGATACTAATGTTTATTAGAGTAACTGGAGCTGAAGACATCAATTTCCATCTGGACAGCACTGAAGAACTTATGAAATACTTCTTTGCCACATGACTACATAAAATATGCTCGCCCCTTCGTCCCCTCTACATATAAAATATAAAAAGCACTAAGCTGAAACACCCAGAAATCTGTGAAAAAATTGTGAATGGGAATTTTTGTGTTACAAAGGGATTTGCAGGATTCATATCAGTAGCTCAAGACCATGCTATCAAGCATGAAAATCCTAAACTCAAGGTCCCATAACGATTTGTAAAGATGAAGCGAGTGATTGTAGATCATGGCGATCCATTTTCCACCACATACACTTCAAACCGTGACCGTTATAACGTTCTGACAAAGGCAGTTGTAAATCAAAAGTTACAACATTAATGAGAGGCTTACAACCAGCTGAAATGAGTCAGCGGGTATTGGAGTCAGTCGCACGTGAACGCCTGGTAAATGGCAAAGTTCAGTATGTGATCAGATGAAATGTAGACACATTGGCGCATTGATGACAGCTAATGCAGTGCTGAATGTTAAGGCTGGTGACAAACTTGTGAAAAGCAGAGGATAGAAGATGCTATGCGATTTGTGATTGCCGTAAGAAGTTGCCCAGATCTCTATGTAAAATAATGTATTGACACTTATGAATTTGGCATCATTCCTAGTGCCATGTTTGCACTCGATGGAATACATCTTCTGCATATAATTAGGCCAAAATACTGCATCTGGTTCCAGGTGGTAGCAATGCCTTGTCATATCGCTCAGCTGTGTCAAGCACGGATTCACCTACTGAACAAAGCAACTCTGTTAAAATCATAGATACCATGAGTTTGATTAATGTAATTTCCAAAACTTCAGATATAGTTACCTGTGCCGACTTTGCGAACGTATTCATTGACAAACTTGTCCAAGCAAGCTCTACCTTTGAGGAAGTTTGACTTGTATTTGATCGGTATCTAGAAACATGACTAAAAAAGTAAATGCGACAAAACGTACAAGAGGTAAATCAACACTCGGCAATATATCTCGGAAATGCCTTTTACAGGATATCAAAACAAATCCTGACTACTGAATACCTTACTCAAAAACATTGGACTAAAATAACCTACAAAAAAGTAAGCTACAGAGATTACTCGTCACAGCCGGTACAAGCACCAACGGTAATATTGGTGTACCAGATCTGCTTAGAACACACAGTCAAGAAGAACCAGACACTATACAGTTGTTGCGTTCCAGCACAAGTTGGTAACGGGAAAAGTTGCTATCCACTTACCTGATGCAGATTCCTTTATCTTAATGATATATGTGCTCTACAAGCTTTCAATTAAACTATTGTTTCAGACAGGAAAATACAATGCCATGAGACAGGTACAGGCAAGAACAATCTACAATAACCTTGGATCAAGACGCGTATCTGCCTTGCTTAGATTTCACTCATTCACTGGTCCTGATTTGTGCCGACGATTTTCCGGTCAAACAACGGAATGATGCTTCCAGATACACATGGCGTGTGTGATGATGAGATTCTGACATCATTATCGGCATTTGGCTCGGAGAAATTATCTTCTCCGAACACAGATGCTTAAATAGATTGATTGATATACCTGCTATTCAACTCTAGGACAGAGGCAAAAATGAACGAGTTGCGCTGGTTCGTTTACTCCAACTCTAGAGTTAAAGGAGAGAGTTTACCACCAACTTTGGTATCACTGGAGTCATATTCTTCGGCCGCTACAATGAATTGGGGGGTGGGGTGGGGGTGGGGTGGGGGTGGGGGTAGGAACACATGTGGAGGTCATCCATGTTTACCTTCTCCATGTAATTATTGCAGGATTGAAGCTGAATCAGGTCATTTTATGCCTGAACAGTGCTAGAATGGCCCAGCACTTGATGTGATTATCAACGTCATTTAGTAAATATGCAGTTGTAAGAACGTATGCATAAAAGGCTACAGTTGTCGTAACAATAACACTCCATGTTGTCGTAACAATAACACTCCATGTTGGCTTAACAATAACACTCCATGTTGTCTTAACAACAACACTCCGTGTTGTCTTAACAATAACACTCCGTGTTATCGTAACAGTAACACTCCATGTTGTCTTAACAATAACACTCCATGTTGTCTTAACAATAACACTCCATGTTGTCTTAACAATAACACTCCATGTTGTCTTAACAATAACACTCCGTGTTGTCGTAACAGTAACACTCCATGTTGTCGTAGCAATAACACTCCATGTTGTCGTGACAATAACACTCCACGTTGTCGTAACAATAACACTCCATGTTGTCGTGACAATAACACTCCGTGTTGTCTTAACAATAACACTCCATGTTGTCTTAACAATAACACTCCATGTTGTCGTAACAATAACACTCCATGTTGTCGTAACAATAACACTCTATGTTGTCTTAACAATAACACTCCATGTTGTCTTAACAATAACACTCCATGTTGTCGTAACAATAACACTCCATGTTGTCGTGACAATAACACTCCATGTTGTCTTAACAATAACACTCTATGTTGTCTTAACAATAACACTCCATATTGTCTTAACAATAACACTCCGTGTTGTCTTAACAATAACACTCCGTGTTGTCGTAACAGTAACACTCCATGTTGTCGTAGCAATAACACTCCATGTTGTCGTGACAATAACACTCCACGTTGTCGTAACAATAACACTCCATGTTGTCGTGACAATAACACTCCGTGTTGTCTTAACAATAACACTCCATGTTGTCTTAACAATAACACTCCATGTTGTCGTAACAATAACACTCCATGTTGTCGTAACAATAACACTCTATGTTGTCTTAACAATAACACTCCATGTTGTCTTAACAATAACACTCCATGTTGTCGTAACAATAACACTCCATGTTGTCGTGACAATAACACTCCATGTTGTCTTAACAATAACACTCTATGTTGTCTTAACAATAACACTCCATATTGTCTTAACAATAACACTCCGTGTTGTCTTAACAATAACACTCCGTGTTGTCGTAACAGTAACACTCCATGTTGTCGTAGCAATAACACTCCATGTTGTCGTGACAATAACACTCCATGTTGTCGTAACAATAACACTCCATGTTGTCGTGACAATAACACTCCATGTTGTAACAGCAACAATCCATGTTGTCGTAACAATAACATTCCATGGACAGCGCTCTGCGGTTGTTATGAATTTGATTGTAGCAATGACAAAACTGATCAGAAAGTGCTTAGTTATCCAGAAAGCGCTGAATGACAATTGTGCAGGGTATCCGTACATAGTGTTCATATACTATAATATTAAGATTTAAACTTTGTCTATTGGCGCACACGCTAATACCTATGCTACCCGAAGTAGAATGACCATCAGCAATTACACTCAAGATTCATATCGTCTACAGTGACCTTGACAACTATTTTTTAAAAACAGTTTGGTCTCTAGTGATTGACATTATAGTATTTCATAACCATTATCATTTCCAGAAATAATGAATAATTTTGTATCTACTTTTAAAATGATCAGTGACATGTAATAAGTAATTGCTATGAACTCCATATAAATTTCTGATTACATGAGGTTACACCACATTGAGGATATCATGTTTTGGCATTTACTAGCCAAATAGAAAATACTCCACCTTTTAATTTTGGCGGTCATAGTGGACTTTGCCATTTTCATAGTTATGTTTGAATTAATCTGTATGG
Source organism: Chaetoderma sp. LZ-2023a (assembly GCA_034401795.1). Taxonomy (NCBI): domain Eukaryota; kingdom Metazoa; phylum Mollusca; class Caudofoveata; order Chaetodermatida; family Chaetodermatidae; genus Chaetoderma; species Chaetoderma sp. LZ-2023a. Next base: position 45,706,632 of record CM067369.1, on the reverse strand, counting down.
AATAAATAAATACCTCTGTGCACTAAAAGCGTAATTATCCTTCTCAGCAATTGCCATTTTTGAAGGATATCCTAGCGGAAAATCCGCCATTTTGATATTTGGCGGCCATTTTGTATTTAGCCGATTAAAAAATGGAACACAATTCTTTCTCGTTATTGAGATCATCAAGATGATAGATCCGCTGTTAAATTGTTTTTTACAAAAAATTACAAGGAATCACACAGCGGCCCCACACGATCTATATAAGCTAACTAAGCTTCACCGTACTCGTCAAACGGTCCGCATCTTACCTCATATTTGCTAGTACTTCCCATACGCATGATTCGCGTGCCCTCAGTCAGATCGCCATTCATGTACAAATCAATCGACATATACCACGTGCGACGTCCACGTCCCCTGCCACGCCTCCTGCTCTGACAACCAGTAAACAAGATGACGTCATCGCCAGATTTGACAGCGACTCTGCATGTACATGTGGCGGAACTGCGGCTTGAGCATCGTGCGTGTTGAGCGTGTACCTAGTGGAATCGTTCAAGACAATAAGACGGATTCAATCCGTCACTCAAGTATCTGACGTCACAATCAATTACGTAATCAATGGTCTAACCTCCCATTCATGATGTCATATAAATCCGTCAGGAAAATTGAAACGTCCGTCATTAGTATATGAATTGTAGCGTATGTCTTTGGTGAATTTACAATTTAATAACCATTTTGTTAAATATTTTGAAACTAATTTGACTGCTCACTGTTGCTTCGCAACAATCCATAGCCAAATTAATTTCAAAATATTCAACAGCTTACCTATATTGTTACCGTGAAATTGAATTCTTGGAATTCAGAGTTCAAATTCTATACCAAGACAACGCACATGAAATGTAGTCGGACCTTAGTTTTAAATGGGTGGGACATAGCTAAAAATAGATACCTCTATTAAGCCTCTTATTACAGGCTAATGGCATCTCAAGGAAGGCGCAAGACTGTTCAAATACTGTCAATGATTTGTTATATGATCGTGGCAGATGTTTGACCACACATTTTAGCCCGTTGATGACCAAACCAACCAAAACTGCCCTTCGCTGTGGTCTTGAGAAATGCATGTGTATTACAGGCCAACAGAAGATATGTTCAAGAAGCATTGTTAACCGTGTATTATATGCCATGGCCTGTAACCAAACATCAAGCTAAAATACAACCCTTTTCAATGTTGCTCGGGCGTGTCATTTTCTCAGCCAGTGTAAATACATCTAGTTATATATGACTCCACTGTCTCTGAGTCGAGTTGCTATGCCAGTCAATCGACGGTGGACAATAATCACTAACTTGAACGAAATTCTCCGATATAGAATCCTTCTAGGCCTACAATAAATCCGTACACACACACGCACGCACGCACGCACGCACGCGCGCGCGCGCGCACGCACACATACGCACGCACGCACGCACGCACGCACGCACGCACGCACGCACGCACGCACGCACGCAAGCACGCACGCACGCACGCACGCACGCACGCACGCACGCACACACACACACACACTCACAGCATATGGTAGTGTCTTGTGTTGATAGAACACGAATTCCCCTTGAACGAAACTGTTATAGCCACTGAAATAGAATAATTACTAATTACATTACTAATTATGTAAATTGATTCAAATAGCCAGTCAAACATGTCAATAACGGGCGCTGTATGAACCATTAAGAGAGGTCAATAGATAAATAGATAATTTCTAGCTATGTCCCGCCCATTTCTAACTAAGCCCTACCCACTTTTGGGTGCGGGAATTCATTTATATATTTGCAACCCTGAATTCCCAGAATCCCATTTTCAAGGTAACGCTACACGTAAGCTGTTGAATATTTTCATACTAGTTTGACTGAGTGCTGTTGCTGTCTATGACAGCACCCAGCCAAATTAGTTTCAACATATTCAACATGATTTTTATTAAATAGTAAATCCATCAATGACATATAATTCGTACACGTAACGTACTTTTCAATTCTCGTGACGGAGCTAGATGCGTCACTATGTAATATGACCACCTTAAAGAACCACACACTTTTGGTACAAAAGCGTTGCAATGGGGTTGTGATGGGATGTGGGTGTAGCCGCGCTGTTACTCGAATATATAACGTCATAATCAATGGATGAATCCAACCTGTCACTCAAGTATATGACGTCATAATGAATTACATCACATGTGGGCTGACGTCACGATCAAAATGTGTAAGAAATGCCAAAACTAAGTCCGCCATGAACTTCTAAAAGTCCGTCAGTTGTAAGAATTATATCTTTACTACCGGTATTTAAGAAACATTCTGCTGAATATTTTTAAATTAATTTTACTGAGCGCTGTTGCTATCATAGACAGCAACAGCACGGAGTCATTTAAAATAGTCAACAGCTTACCTCTATAGTTACCTTGAAATTGGAAATCTGGGGATTCAGAATTCATAGTATATAAATCGATCCCAAAGGGCAAAGCATGGGCGTAGCTTAGCTAGAGATGGGCGTGGCATCACTAAAAGTGGATTCGTCACACCTCATAGTGACGTATCTAGCTCCGTCATCGACATTGAAAAGTCCGTCAGATGTACGAATTGTATGTCTTTGACTATTTACTTTTGCCAAAGCAGCAACAGTGCCCCATGAAATTAGTAAAAACATACCGCTATTCAACAACAGCGTACCTTGAAATTGTAATTCCAGGAATTCCGGATTAAATGTCCCGTATATAAATTGATAGAACACACTGATAAAAGTGGAGTAGCTTAGCTATAAATGGGTGGAGTTTAGCTATAAATGAGTGGGGCATAGCTAGAAATGGATCCCTCTAGCTGATTTCACGACGAATCAGATTTCAAACCACCAAGCCAGCCCCAACCCCTCCACCCCACACCTACCCCCAAGCCCTTCTGTTATATTAGATCTACGCATTATAAAATCTGAATTGAATGACCTACCCCCACAATCAATAGATCTAGTTAAGATCACTTACAATCCGTCAAACGTTCTGATATGCGGGTCGCCAGTAGATGCGCACGTAGCGCGTCTGTCTCCATTTTCTACCGAAACCTGTGAATTCAACATACAAGGATATTCTAAGAATCTTTTTGATGGATCAACTAATTAGACAGAGATGTTAGATTCAAGATTCATGACGTTCTTTCTAAATACTCACGAAAATTGTTCAAGTAGATGGTCTATCATGGTATTGTATATATTTTTAAAAAGAATACTCACCGTATCTTATTCTATCTTTACATGTGAAGTGGCATGCCACTATTTGCTTTTTATCATAGAGAGGAGGCGGTAACGAGCAGAGCCGTGAAACCTGCGATCGCGTCTCTGTTCGGCCAATTGATGATGGCTGGAAACATAGGCAATCTCCTTCACTCCTCGTCGCCTCTCTCCACCCAGCAGTATACACGGGACCTGTAATCAGGGACTCGATAGACGCCAACCAAACTAATAACTTCTTCGGTGTCATCCATAGTCAGTCCCGCTCGATTATCAGCCGATCAGGTGGCGGACGCGCAATCGGTGGAAACACAGGCAATCGCCTTCACTCATTGCTGCTTCTCTCTACCCAGGAGGATTAATGGGCACCAGTGTAACAGTGGGGAAGTAACCAAAAACAGACTAGCGTATAAACCAGCCTCGATATGGCGTCAATGTGACCTGTAATCATATACTAGATAGACGCCAATCAAACCAATAACTTCGTTGCCATCCATAGTTTGGCATGTCGGTGTAAAAGCAGTCATATATGCTAAGATCTTGAATATTTTGAAACTAATTCGAGTGGATGGTGTGGCTGCCACCATGATAATTATTACATACTGTAATGTATTGTATTGCCACATCCATGATAGCACACATTATGGAGATGACTACAGTTCAACATCTACGCTATGTTTAAATGTAAATAATTCTGCTACAGATAAAGGAATGCGCCAGGAAGTGAATGATATAATAATATTTTATGAGTACAGTACAACAGTTGAAATGATATTCGCATAGCTTCAACAGAAAGCCAGAAACATCAGTTAACACATTTACCGATAAATCCCTGAAAAAAGTATATTTTTTCAGATATAATATTTATTCTGTTGAAGGCAGCAATGGCTTCCGGTAAAATTAATTTCCAAATATTCAACAATTTTCCTGTATGGTAGTGTTGAAAATGAGATATGGGGAATTCATCAGTGAAAGAGTTAAGATCCAAGATATGGTGTATCTCAAACGTAGTGCCATTTCGTATCAAACGAGTTTTGTATGATCTCAGTGGGAACGAGACTTTAATAGGGGCCTAAAGGAGTGTGATACATATGACAGCAATATTGGCAACGATGTGCGCATGCGCGAATGTATCTGCATATGCGTGAATACATGGGCGTATATTCCTGAATTTAGCGCACCCATGACTCAAGACAATGGCCATTAAACGTACCTGCACATTACCAAGCACATGATTGATCTGAGGAGTCGTGATAGTCTCTGAGTATGTGACACAAGAAATCTGAACTCCAGGTCTCTTTAAGGAATCAATGACCCCGTCAATTGTGGCTTGAACCTCCACGGTGACATTGAAAGAATCTATCGTTGTAGACTCTATCACACGACCACAGTCAATACCCTGGAGAAGTAACAGCAAATATGCAACACAAATATGCAGATGATAGATTTCTAGCAAATGTATGCATAAAACACATTTGACCACAACGCTTAGCGATTTCTTATTATCATTGAAATCGAATAAAATAAAATGTTATAAAATTTACTGGTGAAAAACGTTACCTGTGATGTGACGACTAATTCTGGTACCGAATAACCGCCAGGACAACGCCGGTTTGGCCGAACTCTGCCAGCCACACTTGTTTGAATCGCGACACGACATGCACTACCAAAACGACTGACGCACAGCAAGTATGGATGCATAGCAAAGTTTATTTGGATGACTCCTGGTGTATTCTGACCCTCTGTTACACTCACGGAATCGGTAATTAGCGTCTGAAAGTGACATACAGGTGTATATCGGTTAAGATACCTGACAATGCCCATTTAACTGGTAAATAACTGAGACTGGGTTATTTGATTTAAGGACGTGGCCAAGACTCGAGATGACGCAGAAAAATGCTATTTCGAGAAAGGTTCAATTTGACAACCTTGTGGAATGGACACTTTCCAATTTTAGCTATGCCGCGCCCATCTCTAGCTAAGCTCCACCCACATCACGATAGTGTTGGGATCGATCGATCCCTGAACTCTCTAACTATCAATTTTCAGAAAACTATACAGGTAAGCTGTTGACTATTTTGTAAATAATTTGACCGGGTGCGGTTGCTGGCAGCAACAGCGCCTAGTCAAATCAGTTTCAAAATATTCAACATGATATTTATTAAATAGCAAATACATATAATTCGTACAACAACGCATAGTCCGTCTTCAACTATGCGTTCGTGACGTACTTATCTACGTCATTCATGAAGTCATAATGACATCATTGATTGTGATGTCATTTTATACGTCACCTAGTTGATTATGACGTCACATGACGGATGTATACAGTGGAATAGCTCATTGTTGACATTGTGTGCGCCAGGGTCACATGCATAATGCGTTGATAGCACACGCATACCTGTAGACATACATAGCTGTCAGAGATATTCCGAAGCTCTTTAACACGTTCGACACCGGTGTATCAGTTTTAAGACAAAAATACAGGTCTGTTGCTGGATATTATGAAACAAATTCGACAGGAAACCCTTACTGAAAATTCAATTTATAAACAGTATGCACAAATATTCAACAGAATATCTTTTAAATTGTACTACACTTAATATGATGACAACATATATAATGACCCCTTACCATCCTAAGTTCGACGCATTGGACACTACGTATGGCCACACTGGAGAACTCACCACACGCACCAGACGTCACTGATTGAACTGCACAACATATCTGCATAACGAACAACAGAACACCTCAGAAATATGATAATAACTACAATAAGCATTCAAAGGAAATATGGGTTATTGTATCATTTTCCTAGCTACATAAGGAGTACGTTAGGAGCACTATATAGTCTATCAATGGTATATAGATTTGGCCAGGGCCGTGTTCCGGAATTCATCAATGGTGCAGCCATCTGAGGGCTCCCAGGATGAATGTCACAGCCCAGTAGATGAATACAGTCCATTGTTGAATCATATGACGTCATAATCAACTACGTCACACGTAGACTGACGTCATTATTAATCACGCCATGAATGACGTATGTAAGTTCTTCATAAAGGCGGAAAAGGGCGTCATGTTTTGCGAATTGTATGTCTTTTGAACTCTTTTCTATTTAATAAACAGTCCGTTGAATATTTAGGCAGCAACAGCACCCAATCAAATTAGTTTCAGAATATTCAACAACTTACCTGTATAGTTTTCTGAAAAATGAGATTCAGGAAATTCAGGGTTCGATCAATCCCAACACGGACAAAGCGTGGGCAGAGTTTAGCTACGAATGGGCGGGATATAGCTAATACTGAATTCATCCATTTCTTTGTTGCAAAAGGTTGGCCGGGCCACGCGGCTCCACCTTTCCTTTATTTTTTCACATAAGACCAAGGGATCATATCATCCGATATAACCAGTTGCCAAGGCACTACGATCAAGAAAAACGTATAAACAACAGCAATCACTGATTGCAGACACTCGCTCTCCCATTTTTGTAACATTGTAATTTTTTTTTAACTTTCCGGATTTTTGGGATTTTTCAGATCACGACCAAAGTTGTGGAATCACGTTGTACCGCAACACCGCTTTTTATTGTGCTAAAATCTGTCTCAAACCGTATCAGTAGTTTTCAAGACATCCATAAATTCAGAAACTGATTCGATGGGCATCCGACTTTTTTACATCTGAATAACGGCCAAAGTCTTTAAGGCCCTCTTTCGACCAAAGTCTTAAAGACCTCTTTCGCCGTACGATTATTGTGTTAAGATTTGAGCCAAGATCCGATTGCAATGCTCTCTTCCCCGCGTGCGTGCGTGCGTGCGTGCGTGCGTGCGTGCGTGCGTGCGTGCGTGCGTGCGTGGGAGTTATGTACCGTCTTCCCATACGTCGTTTCCTGGTCAATCTCTGTCGGCTCAAGGACAGCTCTACTGGCCGTACCGACCACCCGTCTCGCTATTATCACATTATTTGAGAACCAGGTGACGGCAGTAACGAGAGCTGATCCGGGATTCCTCTCAAATGTGCAGACGAACCGAGCCTTCTGGCCATTATCATATGTCTCCGCTGTAACAACTGGGTTGCGTGGCGGATCTGGCGCCGATGTGTTGTTGAGTTCGCCTAATAGAACAGAAGCATGGACGGTTATGTGTTGTTGATTTCGTCTAATAGAATGAAAGCATGGACGGTTATGTGTTGTTGATTTCGTCTAATAGAATGAAAGCATGGACGGTTATGTGTTGTTGATTTCGTCTAATAGAATGAAAGCAGGGGCGGTTATGTGTTGTTGATTTCATCTAATAGAATGGAAACATGGGCGGTTATGTGTTGTTGATTTCGTCTAATAGAATGGTAACGTGGGTGGCTATGTGTTGTTGATTTCGTCTAATAGAATGGAAGCATTGGTGGTTATGTGTTTTTGATTTCGTCTAATAGAATGGAAGAATGAGTGGCTATGTGTTGTTGATTTCGTCTGATAGCCTAGAATTGAAGCATTGATGGTTATGTGTTGTTGATTTCGTCTAATAGAATGGCAGCATGGGCGGTTATGTGTTGTTGATTTGGTGTAATAGAATGGAAGCATGGGCGGTTATGTGTTGTTGATTTCTCTAATATAATGGAAGCATTGGTGGTTATGTGTTTTTGATTTCGTCTAATAGAATGGAAGAATGAGTGGCTATGTGTTGTTGATTTCGTCTGATAACCTAGAATTGAAGCATTGATGGTTATGTGTTGTTGATTTCGTCTAATAGAATGGAAGCATGGGCGATTATGTGTTGTTAATTTCGTCTAATAGAATGGAAGCATGGGCGGCTATATGTTGTTGATTTCGTATACTAGAATGGAAGCTTGGACGGCTATGTGTTGTTGATTTCCTCTAATAAAATGAAAGCATGGGCGGTTGTGTTGTTGATTTCCTCTAATAGAATGGAAGTGTGGATGGTCATGTGTTGTTGATTTCGTCTAATAGAATGGAAGCATTGGTAGTTATGTGTTTTTGATTTCGTCTAATAGAATGGAAGAATGAGTGGCTATGTGTTGTTGATTTCGTCTGATAGCCTAGAATTTAAGCATTGATGGTTATGTGTTGTTGATTTCCTCTAATAGAATGGAAGCATGGACGGCTATGCGTTGTTGATTTCATCTAATAGAATGGAAGCATGGATGGGTACGTGTTGTTAATTTCCTCTAATAGAATGGAAGCATGTACTGACTACCCTTTGGGGATCTCTAAGTTAGTTCTTTGAAATAATACTGATTCCATTTAAATATTTTGGCTATGTAGGCAAATGGAGGGATCCTATCTGCAACGCAAGTATATGACGTCATAATCATTTACATCACTAGTTAGCTGACGTCACAATCACAATGACGTATCGCTCTGTTACGGAAATTGAAAAAGTCCGTTACTAGTGTACAAGCTGTATCTTTGATCAATGTACGATTTAATAAACATTCTCTTGAATATTTTGAAACTAATTTGTGTGAGAGCTATTGTTGCCATAGGCGGCAACCTCCCCACCCCCACCCCCCCCCCCCCCTCCCACGCCCCCAGTCAAATTAGTTAAAAAATATTCAACAGCTTGCCTGTAATTTAGTCATAAAAGCTTAGACTGTAAATTCTGGGAAATCAGGTTTCATAGATTCAAATCGATTCCAACACTCGCAAAAAGTGGGCGGAGCTTAGCCATAAATGGGCGGAGAATAGCAAGAAATGGATCTGTCCATGGATTTAGCTTTTCTCCACGAATGATTTACATTTAGATAAACAACGACCGCTTTGCATGCCATGTGTTCCTCGATTTAAAACAATGACATTTCATATGACTAGAACTTTCCTTGTTCATTTGACGTTTTAAGCAAAAGCTGGAGTTAAAATGACATTTATCGAGATGGAAAACTTTCCAGGGTGCTCTTCAAGTGCAAAATTGGCTTTTTCAGTTTTTATGTTATATGACGTAATCAATCCGGAAACAGCAGATTGTCATAGTTTGCAGATTTAAAACGTTTTG
>CM067369.1:45684886-45692386 GCA_034401795.1 Chaetoderma sp. LZ-2023a | reverse complement strand
AGTTAAGATTACCAGAATCATGGATAGACTTTCTCAAGCCTATTAACATACAGCACTAGGTATGCACGTTGGTCATAAATGCATACTTTAAGCATGTCTGACAAATGTATTGACAAACAATTGATGACTCCAGTTCCTCAGTTCGATCCTATGACATCTTAATCAACTATGTCACAGGCAGGCTGACGTCATAATCAATAACGTCATGAATGATGCAATTTAGTCTGTCTTATTATGCTCAGTAGTCTGTGAAGTTGTACAAAATGTAGGCATTTACTAGTTAATAAACAATGTTTTGAATATTTTGAACCTAATTTGAGCTGACGCTGTATGGCCATAGCCGAATACAAAAAAAATTGACATTAAATATGGCTAGTAACATAGAATAAAAAAGTTATCTATCACGTGATTGCACACAATTTAATAATTTGCTAAAATACCTAAGAAATTAGTGACTAGTAAAATGTAAACCATTGCTTACTCGCTGATATGCATTTTATCATTCATATTGACTTGACGATCAATTTATTAAAACATGGAAGCCATTTTGATGCCAAAGTGCCAACTCATTTTCATCATTTGCATTAGTGATATCACAATGTTTTCTTTTATTGATCTGGTCGATAATATTTTGAGAAACTTTGAAATATGTATTCGATTTTGCATTAACATTTAATTATATCTCTTAAAATTAAGAAGTGAATAACATTATTTAAGTCTTTATACTAAGATAATGAATGATACTGGGCATACATAAGCAAAGTGTTTATTATGAAAAGGCGAGAAAACTAAGTTATGTAATCTTTGCGGAATTTAACACACACTACGATCATAGTATGTATCAGAACCATTGTCTCACATACATTGTTAAACACTTCACCTGCTAAACAAATTTTCCTACATTTGAGCAAATTATTAAATTGAGATAATTCATTAAAAGCAAACATAACACACCTGTAGTGATGGCTTCTGTGCTCTCACTAAGTAGGAGGAAGTGTTGCGTCTGGTAATTCTATAAATAGGATATAAGAGAGAGTAAACAATGCTATATGGAAGTTAAAGAAAACTAATGATGATGGCAAAAATCCAGGTGGGACAGACAATGCATGGATGAAAGTGTGATTTGGTAATTGCAATGCATGTGTCTCAGTATACATACAATCAACGAGACAATAACTTATATATCTGGAAAATCTTGGAGAAGTCAAGTGTATTTTGGCAATGTAATTGCCTCAATGCATTGTTACTGCCTACTAATCCTTTTAGAGCAATTCAGATATGTTCAACCCAGTTTTCTTTTCCATCAGATATTATGCTAAATTTGACACATTTATATTGGAATGGGACAATTATAAATCTGACTATAGTAGTTTGCCTGTTTCAGACACAATACTGGCATCACAAGTTCTACAACCTTCGTCATGCACACATTTCAAAGGCAATACGCATGAAGGAAGTAAACCAAGCAAACAATTAAATTAAACCTTACACACATGTAGTGATGCCTTCTGTGCTCTTACTAGTAGGAGGAAGTGTTGTGACTGGTAATTCTATAAATATGATATAACAGAGAGTAAACCAACAATGCTCTATGGAAGTTAAAGAAAAATAATGATTGAACAAATCCAGGTGTACAAACAGTACATGGATGCGAGTGTGATTTAGTATTGCAATGCATGTGTCTCCATGAACATGCATTCACCAAGACAATAGCTTATATATCTGTAAAATCTTGGTAATCTAAGGGGCTTGATGCATTGTTACTACCTACTCATTTTTATACAGAAATTCCAGATACATGGAACCTAATTTCTTTCCATCAGACATTATCTGTCCATTTCAGACCCCATACTGGCATCACAAGTTCTACAACCCTCGCCATGCACACATTTCCTAGGCTATCAACATGGAGCCAATAAACCACACAAATCAAAGGGGCTGCCACAAATAGTGACCCTCACTTGGTCAAGGATTGCTGATGGAATTCGTAAGTGAATATTGTATGTAATATTCTTCTGCAAAAGGTTGTGAATTCTGCCCTCAAATTATAATTTTTTGTAAAAATAATTGTGGAATTTCTAATTTCAATCCTCTTGACTATTGGGTGCAAACATAGATAAGAACCGAAGCCTCAAATACGAGTATCGGCCCACTAGGATCATGTTGTTCTTTGACTTCCATCAATAATATGTAAAAATACATAAGCTATTGGATCTTTAAATAAATGCTGATATTTAAGTTACCAGAATCATGGATATACTTTCTCAGCCTATTAATATACAGCCCTAGGTATGCATGTTGGTCATAAATGCATACTTTAGGGCATGTTTTGGAAATGACAAACAATAGATGACTCCAGTTTCTTATTCGTTCATCTGACATCTTAATCAATTATGCCACAGGCAGACTAATTTCATAATTAATGATGTCAGGATGATGCAATTTACTCCGTCCTAAATGCTTAATAGTCTGTCAAGTTGTACGAAATGTATACCTTTAATATTTAAGAAACATTCTGTTGAATATTTTGAAACTAATTTCAGCTGAGTGTTGTTGTGACCATAGGCGAATAAAAAACTTGACATTAATTTATCTAGTAATAAGAAAACAAATGGTATTTAACACATGATTGCACACAATTTAATTATTGGGTAAATACCTAGTAAATTTGCGACTAGTAAAATTTCAGACCCCAGACTGGCATCACAAGTTCTACAACCCTCGCCATGCACTATCACTAGCACTAGGCTATCAACATGGAGCCAATAAACCACAAAATCAAAGGGACTGCCACCTATAGTGACCTCACTTGGTCAAGGATTGCTGAAGGAATTCCTAAGTGAATATGGTATGTAATTTCTCTGCAAAAACTTGTGAATTCTGCCCTCAAATTATAAATTTTTGTAAAATAGTTTTGGAATTTCTAATTTCAATCCTCTTGACTATGAGTGCATACATAGATAAGAATCGAAGCTCAAATACGAGTATCGGCCCACTAGAATCATGTTGTTCTCTGACTTCCATTAGTAATATGTATAAATACATAAGCTATTGGATCTTTAAATAAATGCTGATATTTAAGATTACCACAATCATAGATAGACTTTCTCAAGCCTATTAATATACAGCACTAGGTATGCATGTTGGTCATAAATGAATACTTTAGGCATGTTTGGATATGACAAACAATTGATGACTCCAGTTTCTTATTCGTTCATATGACATCTTAATCAATTATGCCACAGGCAGGCTAATTTCATAATTAATGATGTCAGGAATGATGCAATTTACTCCGTCCTAAATGCTTAATAGTCTCTCAAATTGTACGAACTGTATAGCTTTAATATTTAATAAACATTCTGTTGAATATTTTGAAAGTAATTTGAGCTGGCGCTGTTGTGGCAATAGGCGAATAAAAAAATTGCCATTAAAGTTTCTGGTAAAATAGAAAACAAATATTATTTAACACATGATTGCACACAATTTAATAATTGGCTAAATACCTAATACATTAGCGACTAGTAAAATGTAAACCATTGATTACTCGTTGATATGCATTTAATCATTCATATTGACTTGATGATCCATTGATTAAAACATAGAGGGCATATTTGATGCCAAAGTGCCAACTTATTTTCATCATTTGCATTAGTGATATCACAATATTTCTTTTATCAATTTGGTCGGTAACATTTTAAGAAACTTTAAAATATGCATTCGATTTTGAATTAACCTTTAATTATATCGCTCAAATTCAGAAGTGAATAACATTATTTAAGTATTTATGCTAAGACAATGAATGTTATTGGGCATACATAAGCAAAGTTTTAATTACAAAAAAGGCGAGAAAACTAAGTTATGTAATCTTTGTGGAATTTAACACACACTACAACCATAGTATGTATCAGAACCATTGTCTCACATACTGTGTTAAACATTGCACCTGGTAAATAAATTCTCCCACAGATGAGCAAACAATTAAATTGAGATAATTCATTAAAAGCAAACATTACACACCTGTAGTGATGGCTTCTGTGCTCTCACTAGTAGGAGGAAGTGTTGCATCTGGTAATTCTATAAATAGGATATAAGAGAGAGAGAGTAAACAATGGTATATGGAAGTTAAAGAAAAATAATGATGATGGCAAAAATCCAGGTGGACAGACAATGCATGGATGAAAGTGTGATTTGGTAATTGCAATGCATGTGTCTCAATGTACATACAATCAACGAGACAATAACTTATATATCTGGAAAATCTCGGAGAAGTCTAGTGTATTTTGGCAATGTAATTGCCTCAATGCATTGTTACTGCCTACTAATCCTTTTAGAGCAATTCCAGATATGTTCAACCCAGTTTCTTTCCATCAGATATTATGTTAAGCTTGACACATTTATATTAGAATGAACAATTATAAATCTGACTATAGAGTTTGTCTATTTCAGACACAATAATGGCATCACAAGTTCTACAACCTTCGTCATGTACACAGTTAAAGGGCTATATGCATGAAGTAAGTAAACCAAGCAAACAATTAGATTAAACCGTATGACCTGTAGTGATGCCGTCTGTGCTCGTACTAGTAGGAGGAAGTGTTGTGATGGGTAATTCTATAAATATGATATAACAGAGAGTAAACCAACAATGCTCTATGGAAGTTAAAAAAAAAATAATGGAACAAATCATGGTGTACAAACAGTACATGGATGCGAGTGTGATTTAGTTATTGCAATGTATGTGTCTCCATGAACATTCATTCACCAAGACAATAGCTTATATATCTGTAAAATCTTGGAGAAGAAAATTTTAATTTGGTAATCTAAGGGGCTTGATGCATTGTTACTGCCTACTCATTTTTATACAGAAATTTCAGATACATGGAACCTAATTTCTTTCCATCAGACATTTTCTGTCTATTTCAGACACAATACTGGCATCACAAGTTCTACAACCTTCGTCATGTACACAGTTAAAAGGCTATAAGCCTGAAGGAAGTAAACCAAGCAAACAATTAGATTAAACCGTATGACCTGTAGTGATGCCGTCTGTGCTCGTACTAGTAGGAGGAAGTGTTGTGACGGGTAATTCTATAAATATGATATAACAGAGAGTAAACCAACAATGCTCTATGGAAGTTAATAAAAAAATAATGGAACAAATCATGGTGTACAAACAGTACATGGATGCGAGTGTGATTTAGTTATTGCAATGTATGTGTCTCCATGAACACTCATTCACCAAGACAATAGCTTATATATCTGTAAAATCTTGGAGAAGAAAATTTTAATTTGGTAATCTAAGGGGCTTGATGCATTGTTACTGCCTACTCATTTTTATACAGAAATTTCAGATACATGGAACCTAATTTCTTTCCATCAGACATTTTCTGTCCATTTCAGACACCATACTGGCATCACAAGTTCTACAACCCTCGCCATGCACACATTTCAATATGGAGGCAATAAACCACAAAAATCAAAGGGACTGCCACATATAGTGACCCTCACTTGGTCAAGGATTGCTGATGGATTTCGTAAGTGAATATTGTATGTAATATTCTCTGCAAAAGGTTGTGAATTCTGCCCTCAAATTAAAATTTTTGTAAAATAATTGTGGAATTTCTAATTTTAATCCTCTTGACTATTGAGTGCATACATAGATAAGAATCGAGGCTCAAATACTAGTATCGGCCCACTAGAATCACGTTGTTCTCTGACTTCCATTAGTAATATGTATAAATACATAAGCTATTGGATCTTTAAATAAATGCTCATATTTACGATTACCACAATCATAGATAGACTTTCTCAAGCCTATTAATATACAGCACTAGCTATGCACGTTGGTCATAAAAGCATACTTTAAGCATGTTTGGAAATGACAAACAATTGATGACTCCAGTTTCTTATTCGATCATATGACATCTTAATCAACTTTGCCACAGGCATGCTGTTGTCATAATTAATGACATCAGGAATGATGCATTTACTCCGTCTTACATGCTTAATAGTCTGTCAAGCTGTACAGACTGTATATCTTTAATATTTAATAAACATTTTGTTGAATATTTTGAAACCAATTTGAGCTGGCGCTGTTGCGGCCATAGGTGAATAAAAAAAATTCCCATTAAAATATCTAGTGATAGAGAAAACCAAAAATTATTTTACACATGATTGCGCACAATTTAATAATTGGCAAAATACCTAATAAATTAGCGACTAGTAAAATGTAACCCATTGATTACTCGGTGATATGCATTTAATCATTCATATTGACTTGATGATCAATTGATTAAAACATAGAAGGCATATTTGATGCCAAAGTGCCAACTTATTTTCATCATCTGCATTAGTAATATCAGAATATTTCGTTTATCAATTGGAACAGTAACATTTTGAGAAACTTTGAAATATGCATTCGATTTTGAATTAACCTTTAATTATAGTGGTCAAATCCAGAAGTGAATAACATTATTTAAGTATTTATGCTAAGACAATGAATGATATTGGGCATACCTAAGCAAAGTTTTAATTATGAAAAGGCGAGAAAACTAAGTTATGTAATCTTTGTGGAATTTAACACACACTATACCCATAGTATGTATCAGAACCATGGTCTCACATGCTGTGTTAAACATTGCACCTGGTAAATAAATTCTCCCACAGATGAGCAAACAATTAAATTGAGATAATTCATTAAAAGCAAACATAACACACCTGTAGTGATGGCTTCTGTGCTCTCACTAGTAGGAGGAAGTGTTGCATCTGGTAATTCTATAAATATGATATAACAGAGAGTAAACTAACACTGCTCTATGGAAGTTAAAGAAAAATAATGATGGCAAAAATCCAGGTGGACAGACAATGCATGGATGAAAGTATGATTTGGTAATTGCAATGCATGTGTCTCAATGTACATACGATCAATGAGACAAGAACGTATATAGCTAGAAAATCTAGGAGAAGTCAAGTGGATTTTGGCAATGTAATTGCCTCAATGCATTGTTACTGCCTACTAATCCTTTTAGAGAAATTCCAGATATGTTCAACCCAGTTTCTTTCCATCAGATATTATGTTAAATTTGACACATTTATATTGGAATGAATAATTATAAATCTGACTATAGAGTTTGTCTATTTCAGACACAATACTGGCATCACAAGTTCTACAACCTTCGTCATGCACACATTTCAAAGCCTCTTATCATGAAGGAAGTAAACCAAGCAAACAATTAAATCAAACAGTACACACCTGTAGTGATGCCGTCTGTGCTCGTACTAGTAGGAGGAAGTGTTGTGACGGGTAATTCTATAAATATGATATAACAGAGAGTAAACCAACAATGCTCTATGGAAGTTAAAGAAAAATAATGATGAAACAAATCATGGTGTACATACAGTACATGGATGTGAGTGTGATTTAGTTATTGCAATGTATGTGTCTCCATGAACACACATTCACCAAGACAATAGCTTATATATCTGTAAAATCTTGGAGGA
>CM067369.1:45609386-45684386 GCA_034401795.1 Chaetoderma sp. LZ-2023a | reverse complement strand
GACGGTCGCCGGTTACGTCACTCTGGTACTGACGAAGTGACTGTGATGGTCACAAAAGCTACACTCAAACAAATTCTGCATCCAAGAGAGGTAACTAATATCCCTCATTAAGATTACAAGTGGATGTTTATGCTAAGGCAGTAGTGTTGATCTGCATTGAAACATTGGACCTGACATTTTGTCTTCTCAAATAATAGTGTCTGCTGTCTTGTATGTTCAGGTCCAACACATGCTTTATTGTATTATTCTTGTCATGTTGGATGTCTTCAAAGGCAGCAACAATTTGAAATCAAATTAGTCTCAAAATATCAAACACCTTGCATGTATGGCCACTTTTAGACACTCGGCCACCTGGATAATGGACCTTTCCAATTTTAGCTATGCCACGTCCATTTCTATCTAAGCTCCACGCACACCTGGCTCGTGTTGTGATCGATCGATCTCTGAGCTTCTTGACTATCAATTTCCAGAAAACTGTACAGGTGAGCTGTTGAATATTTTGAAACTAATTTGACTGACTGCTGTTGCTATGGCAGCAACAGCGACAAGTCAAATAAGTTTCAAAATATTCAACAGCATGTTTCTTAAATACCGTAGCAAAAACATACAATTCGTACAACGTGTCGGAATATTAAGCTTAATCAAATCATTGATGACGTCATGATTGTGACGTCAGCCTACACGTCACGTAGTTGATTATGACGTTATATGATTGTGTGAGGAAATGGATTCGTGAATTGACATGATTGAGCGTATATACCGAGGCAACACGTAACTATTCAGACCTGCCTATCTTCCTTTGACGGCACGATAGACAGCTAGAAGTGTCATGCACAGATTACAGTGCAGCGCATATATAACTTTCAAGGTTTCCAAAGCAAAATAAAACGTACTATTCAACAGAACAGTTCTTACATAAAGCCAATACTCGGTGGATTCCAGTAATGGGATAGTTACTGCAATAGGCGAAGAGAAAGCCAGCGGGAATCAATTCTTCCATGCAGTCGGTGGGTGTAGCGTTGTGTCAGCCTTTCGTGGGAAAGGGAAGTCTGCATGGTAGACATGCATCATATGTGATGATGTCTACATTACCTTCACCAAGCTTCACATCTTGAAGCGAGTTGTGGTGGTCATGTATGATAGGTCTTGCACAGCTACCCGTGGCAATGCTTCATATCGTTGCCCGCTAGCAGCGAACAGATAGCGCAAATACACCAACCAAGTCAACACTTAAACAACATGCCACGAGTGCCGCCTAAATTGCTTAAATTGTATTAACGAACCTGTTTCTGTGTGTATTTATTAGCTATGTTGTGTACGTGGTATATTGTATCATCTAAATGAATATTATACGATTAGTTGAGGGTTTTTAAGACCAAAAAATATGTGCGACCTTGAGACGTATTCAAATGTACACGAACACTAAATGAGTTCAGACTGTCGGACTAGTTTAATATCATTTATGTTCTTGTTCTCTTTTCAGCGTCATGTCCCCAAGAATGCCAGAATGGCGCCGTTTGTCAAAATGCCACAGGTGTATGCGAATGTAACGCAGGCTTCTCTGGCATTGCCTGTCACATATCAGGTATGT
The DNA here is from genome assembly GCA_034401795.1 of Chaetoderma sp. LZ-2023a. Lineage (NCBI taxonomy): Eukaryota > Metazoa > Mollusca > Caudofoveata > Chaetodermatida > Chaetodermatidae > Chaetoderma > Chaetoderma sp. LZ-2023a. The sequence goes on along the minus strand of CM067369.1, from coordinate 45,682,795 downwards.
CCTCGATGCAGACACGACGTGGTGTGATTAATTATGACAATCGATATAACAAAACTGTCGCCTCAAGTTTAATCTAATGCTCTGCCGAACGTCCTAAACATAGTTGGAGCTTGCGTTGACATATTTGGGTGGGAGATTGCATTTTAGTGGGGCAGGTAACCTAGTGTACTGCACATGGTGATACAAGCATGAATCTTGGTATAGTTACTCTATCCATATCACTTTTCAGACCTACCCAACTGTACATTAGAAAATTCAAAATGGCGTCCGGTTTTTTTCAGGTGACCGCCATATTCACATAAAGATTCACTATTTTATGTAGCCCAAATGGATGGACTTGCTAAATTAAGTGATCTTTATTTATACGTTTTCAATCATACTTAAACTGATTGACCTAGTTTTAGCACATTGGGGTACACCTATCTTCATATTAGACTGCTCTCGAGAAAACACTGGTGTTTTGCATCACTTCTCCCATTCGTATGCTTGATCGTCACAGATTCGACATAGTGCATCCAAATCTGACCTTGCTATGGCAAACCTATTGTAGTATAACTACTTCGGCGGGTACAAGGAATGAGCACAGACTCACCGGCACTCCAAGGATCATGAAGCTCCGCTCGCTGTATGCATAGGTGGACATTTCCGTATTTGCCAAAACCAGGCAAATGGAGCTTATTGGCGTGCTCCATGGATTCAGCATTTTGTATAACAAAGTTCATGAAATTTCCTCACACATAAGTGAAGCAGAAATAGTTTCCCAATATCCGGAAAATGATGTCATCTTCTCGCCAGCCTTGAGTTGTTTACGACTTCTTAAATAGATAACATCTACAACAACCCTACTGTAACTGCAACACACGCACTGTTGTATGGCACGAGTATTTCTATATTTAAACCTCCGAAACCAGGGCATAAGGGTGACGAATGTAAGCTACTCAAAACTCTGTATGTGTGCTATGAACTTGAAGCAAATGATTGAGCTTCCTGAATCACTTACCAATGTCCAGCCAGCATACATCATCAAAACGTTAGAGGAAGTTCTCACTGAAAATGTGGGTGATACCTTCAGTATAATATGGATCTCCCACCATGAAACACAAAAGAGCAGGCCGACCATTGAAGTGAACATTTCATCATTATTTCCCCTAATGTCATCCTTGATTATGACGTCAGATGATGGATGGATAAACTGGAAAGGTGAATTCGAGCACGGAGAGGATATCGGTATGTGCGCTGATGTCGATACCGTACACACTACTCACTAACAAAGCCTCTCACCCAACAAATAAAGAATTCTGATACAATTTGTAGATTATACAACTATAATAAAACAACGTAGCATGATCCCAAAACAAAATAAAACATACAGCCTAAGACAGCGATGTCTCCCAATCCATTTATGTTCAAACTATTCAACAGAACATTTCATACATCGTACTCGAAACTGTACTAACTAACATGGTTCTTTTTTATCTTGGAAACGTGGTAACTTATTTATTAACTGTGCTGTTTGTGTTTTGGCCGTCCTCCATACTCTAACCTATCCACGTTTAATTTGTTCAAGAAAATTTTAATTTTCACATAGAAAATGTCCCTTTACAGATCACGAGATGATTTCTATTACAATTTACAACTGGAATTCACTGGCTCAATTATTGACCCAGTCATATCAATGGTAGATTTTCTGAAATAATCTTCTGTTGGTTTGCAAATGAACATTTCTCAAGATCATTGGTGAAGAGTTTTTTTGGCCAGCTTGATGGTTATATTCCTCGTTAATTTGGTTTAATTTATTTCCATTGCAGAGAACACGGTGGTCTCTTACACTATATCATTTAACCTAATCGAACAACTTCGGATCAATCACAGTGTGGAAGTGAGTGTAATAGGAAACCCTCTAATTATTGATAACCGTGTGATTGTGCTCAATCAAAGCGATCAGTACATCACAATCCGAACACCGGATCAATGCTTCAGGAATATCGACCTCTGCTTTACCGGATTTACGGTGGCACTAGATCTGCAAATCATCCGGATGCCAGTACCCGGAGATACGCTTTGGATCGTATCTCCTGGAGAACGGGTGATATCGAAACCTGGGGTTTCTGTATATATCGAATCCAATACACTCTTTGCTGTTATCCGGACAACACGACAAGAATGGCGAGTTGTTTTACCAAACATTGTTCAAATCTCTACATCATTCCAATTTATGTATTCCTGGAGTTTGGAGACAGGTTTGCTGGTTTATATTGACAATGTGTTAAGAGGTGTCACGAGTGTAGGAACATCTCTTGTAGTCTCCAGCTCAGTAACGTCTGAATATAATTTTACCATTGGTGGTACGATCATCACAACAGGAGCATACCCCAGCTTCCAGGTTGGAAACGTGGTCACGTGGTCGACAACATCAATCGGTCTCCAGCAATTAGGATTACTGGGTAAGTTTATTGCGAACATAATGTATGGACGCATTTCCAGCTATGCCACGCCCATTTCTAGCTGGGCTCCGCCACTGCGTTTCGGAATCGATTTATAAACTTTAAACCATGAACTCCCATAATCCTAATTTCAATTTAATTAAATTAAGTTTAATATTTTGAAACTAATTTGACTCAGAGCTGTTGTTTAGTAAACGACATTTCGATTTTCACGGCGTGTTAGGTCGTTTTTGATTTTTATTACAGCTAAGACGTGATGTATTTGTTTATGACGTCACATCAGCTAACACGTGACATTTTGATTATGATGTCAGATATAATACATGGGTGCCAGATTAGTGGAGCGTCAACAAATGAAACTAGGTCATATAAAAGATCCCACACAAGTTAAAATTTCATATCATATTTATATCATATTTATCCGTTTAGTAAGATCTTACCTGGAACGAGTTTGAGTGAGTTCCAAACGAGGTTCTTACTAAACGCTTGTGATCAATTTGGTGCAAGGTGTACAATTTTATTCCTTATCACGTCACTACTTCAGTACAAAAAGGTAACAAAATATTATGACAAAGCCAATATGTCATTACTTCATTTTTAGCTCGACTTTACGAAGTAAAACGAGCGATTGCGATTTCCTGCACGTCGTTATTGGAACACGGCATCTCATGAGAACCTCGGGGTCAAAGGTCAAGGTCACTGTGACCTTGGTAAAAAACAACTTGTTTTTCAACATTATCATTTTCCGTTTAGCTCAACTTTTCTGTTTATATCTCAGGTTTGGTTTGGACTCAAACCTGGACACATGCCTCCTTATGATGACACGGCATCACACAATGATGTTTTGATCAAAAGGTGCAAGGTTATTTTTTTTAATTAGTTTTCAATTATCCATTAAATTTCCGAGGTTCTCAATAAAATTTATCAAAATGTATCTTTATACAACATTTTAACTGTAATAAAATAAAAGTGCAACCATCAGTGTTACATTATCGCTGTTAAGCAATGACAGGCATGGTAATACACAGTGCTTACTACGTACGTCACTGGTGCCTGAGTCTACTATGGAATTCAAAGGGCTTACTACGTACGTCACTGGTGCCTGAAACTACTATGGAATTCACAGGGCTTACTACGTACGTCACTGGTGCCTGAATCTACTATGGAATGTACAGGGCTTACTACGTACGTCACTGGTGCCTGAATCTACTATGGAATTCACAGGGCTTACTACGTACGTCGCTGGTGCCTGAATCTACTATGGAATTCACAGGGCTTACTACGTACGTCACTGGTGCCTGAATCTACTATGGAAAATATCCCAGTTGGTTAATGAATGTATTATGTAATGGTTTAATGAATAATGCTGTGTAATCGAATTTGAGCTTGCTTATGTGACAATCATACATATAATGTTTATATCTATCTATGACACGCCTTTATAGTGATTCGTTAAATCCGCATTATTGTTTTGTGTATTATATATCTATTTGCAGAATTATCAGGCCTGGTGCCTCCTCCAACTAGCGAGACAACATCATATATATCTACAGGTAGGTACCCCTATCATTTATTCTGACAAGCAAATTAATCCAATTCTTGAATTTATAGAGGTCAAGTTCAAGTTAAATTTTATTTTTTTGGTCTTAGCTAGAAATGTATTCAAATTGACATACCATGTGGGTCTTATCTTAGCTAGAAATGTATTCAAATTGACGTACCATGTGGGTCTTATCTTAGCTAGAAATGTATTCAAATTGACGTACCATGTGGGTCTTATCTTAGCTAGAAATGTATTCAAATTGGCATACCATGTGGGTCTTGTCTTAGCTAGAAATGTATTCAAATTGGCATACCATGTGGGTCTTGTCTTAGCTAGAAATGTATTCAAATTGGCATACCATGTGGGTCTTATCTTAGCTAGAAATGTATTCAAATGGCATACCATGTGGGTCTTATCTTAGCTAGAAATGTATTCAAATTGACGTACCATGTGGGTCTTATCTTAGCTAGAAATGTATTCAAATTGACGTACCATGTGGGTCTTATCTTAGCTAGAAATGTATTCAAATTGGCATACCATGTGGGTCTTATCTTAGCTAGAAATGTATTCAAATTGGCATACCATGTGGGTCTTATCTTAGCTAGAAATGTATTCAAATTGGCATACCATGTGGGTCTTGTCTTAGCTAGAAATGTATTCAAATTGGCATACCATGTGGGTCTTGTCTTAGCTAGAAATGTATTCAAATTGGCATACCATGTGGGTCTTATCTTAGCTAGAAATGTATTCAAATTGGCATACCATGTGGGTCTTATCTTAGCTAGAAATGTATTCAAATTGACGTACCATGTGGGTCTTGTCTTAGCTAGAAATGTATTCAAATTGACGTACCATGTGGGTCTTGTCTTAGCTAGAAATGTATTCAAATTGGCATACCATGTGGGTCTTATCTTAGCTAGAAATGTATTCAAATTGACGTACCATGTGGGTCTTGTCTTAGCTAGAAATGTATTCAAATTGACGTACCATGTGGGTCTTGTCTTAGCTAGAAATGTATTCAAATTGACGTACCATGTGGGTCTTGTCTTAGCTAGAAATGTATTCAAATTGACGTACCATGTGGGTCTTGTCTTAGCTAGAAATGTATTCAAATTGACGTACCATGTGGGTCTTGTCTTAGCTAGAAATGTATTCAAATTGGCATACCATGTGGGTCTTGTCTTAGCTAGAAATGTATTCAAATTGACGTACCATGTGGGTCTTGTCTTAGCTAGAAATGTATTCAAATTGGCATACCATGTGGGTCTTGTCTTAGCTAGAAATGTATTCAAATTGACGTACCATGTGGGTCTGGTCTTAGCTAGAAATGTATTCAAATTGACATACAATGTGGGTCAGGTCTTAACTAGAAATATATTCAAATGGACATATAATGTGGTTCTGGTCTTAGCTAGAAATGTATTCAAATGGACATACAATGTGGGTCTGGTCTTAGCTTAAAATGTATTCAAATGGACATACAATGTGTGTCTGGTCTTAGCTAGAAATGTATTCAAATGGACATATACTGTGGGTCTGGTCTTAGCTAGAGATGTGCGAGGTATGCTTATGAAAATGGATAACTCTATTGCTCTGGAAGAGTTTCTCAATTTATGGAATTGTTATATGTCTACAAAACAATCTAATTCGAAAGAACCTAGAAAAACTCTAATATGGCAAGACATTCCCCATACATCAGACACAGCACCATAACTCTTGATTCTAAAAAATATATAAAATGTCACATGTCACAAAGATTGGAACCACAAAGCTTATACGACGAGATCAAATAAATATGTTGCATAGCAATAATAATAATAATAATAATAATAATAATAATAATAATAATAATAATAATAATAATAATGCCTATGATGAATCACAATCGATCAATAAATGTCAAATGTACATCACCTCTCTTTTTAAGTGCCCCTATAAATAAGAATAGATGTTAAATTGCTAACAAAGATCCACGAATGGCTTTTTATGGGAATATTTCTCTAAATTAAATAAAGTTATTGCCAATTTAATTATTGTTTACGCAATTATTGTTTAGACACATTTTAGACATTATTTTTTAATCCACTGGTCACTGGTTAATGCGCTTTTGATCGGGAAGTGACCTGCTTGAACAAACGGATGAGGTGTTCTGGTCCTGATTGGGTTTGTTCACCATCCTTTCCTCACATCTGATAAAATCCTTTCTTCACATCTGATAATGGTCTTATTCGGCGTTGAATGGTCTTACTCAGTAATGGCACATCTTTAACCATTCACTTTTATTACTTTTGATCATGTTTATTTTAGCTACACATGATAACAGTGCTGCCATGCATGTTACTGAGATAATGTATTACAATTGGTACGTCTTGCCTGGATGAATTACATGCAATTGTAAAATTAGGAATTAGCTGTCTTGGTCTATAGACATTTCCACTTTATCCATCCATCATATACGTCATAATTAACCGCGTGACGTGTAGAATGACATCATAGTCAATAACCTCATTATGACGCCATGAATGACGTAGATAAGTACGGTACGAACACATATTTGAAGACAGAGTATGCGTTGGTGTACGAATTGCATGTCTTTACGATTTAATCAATATTCTGTTGAATATTTAGAAACTAATATGACTGCGCGCTGTTGCTGCCATAGGCAGCAACACCACCCAGTCAAATTAGTTTCAAAATATTCAACAGCTTATCTGTATAGTTTCTTCTGGAAATTGATAATCAGAGAGTTCAGGGATCGATTAATGTAACCAGGAGCGAGGTGTGGGTGGAGCTTAGCTAGAGGTTGGCGGAGAGTAGCAGAAACTGGAAAGGTCCATTGAATCAGTGGTCTAGTTGTGAGTTTTCATTTCTTATTTTGTACGGTTAAGTTTCAGACTAAGCACAATAATGCATATGCATCATTGTTTCTATTCCTTAGTTTAAAAAAGTCACAATCATCCTTAGGATCATCCTTCAGTTCAATTTAGAATATTGGTCAATTTACAAACTGGATTGTCAGCACTGTGGACTATTCTTATAATGTAATTCAAAGCCTAGATCAGAAGAATTCTTTCTTTGTGTGTCTGCTTCTCTATAATATATCTGTATTTATTGGTAATATGCCAGATAATACACAGGACCCTATCAGTAAGATCACAACAAATATAGCTACAGGGTATATATATATACCCTGTAGCTATATTTGTTGTGATCTTACTGATAGGGTCCTGTGTATTATCTGGCATATTACCAATAAATACAGATATATTATAGAGAAGCAGACACACAAAGAAAGAATATATATTAGAAAGGTTTAGGGATATAGGATCTTCTAATTCGTGGGGGCGGGGGGGGGGGGGGCGGGTGCGTGCTTGAGGAGGTGGTAGCGTAGATGGTAACGAACAGAACCCTCCAGCCCCTGGATCACGTCTTTGGTCGGCCGTCTGGCGATCACTGGATACATATAAAAAAGCAGCCTAGATATGGCGTGAATTGGACCTGGAATCAGGGACGCGATAGACACCAACCAAACCCATAACTTCTTTTCTTCGTGGTTTTATTTGCTCTGTGATATGTACTGCACAATAATGCAATAAGAATCATTTACTTAGCCCAGATAGGCAACTAATAGCCGTTCTGTATGAGTACAGATATATGCTTAAATGTTAATGTGAAGTCAAAATAACTATTTCACAAAACATTTAATTTGCATGGTGCCATAATTTTATGTCGCTAATGGACCTTTCCAGTTTATCCATCCAGCATATGACGTCATAGTCAGCAACGTGACGTATCGCATGACATCATAATCAATTACAGCATGAATGAATCGATTTAGACCATCTTGAATGGGTAAATGCCCGGCACGGTCTACGAATTGTATGGCTTTACTATTTAATAAACTTGCTATCGAATATTTTGAAACTAACTTCACTGTGCGCTGTTGCTGCCATTGCCGTCGAATAACATCATCTCAAAACTCGCTGTCTCTCAATTTGACAGCTTAAATAATGTTAGTGGGTCGCAATACTAGAACACATCCTGTTGAGAATTTCTTCTATCCTCAAAAGGAGTTTCTCAAAATGTTTATCGACCAAATTGATAAAGGAAATATTGTGATATCACTAATGCAAATGATGAAAATGAGTTGGTACTTTGGCATCAAATATGCCGTCTATGTTTTAATCAATTGAACATCAAGTCAATATGATTGATTAAATGCATATCAACGAGTAATCAATGGCTTACATTTTAATAGTCGCTAATTTATTAGGTATTTAGCCAATTATTAAATTGTGCGCAATCATGTGTAAAATAATATTTGTTTTCTATATTACTAGATATTTTAATGCCATCTTTAATGATAGTCCCTGCGCTTGAAGAAAATAATTGATGAATCCAGTTTTAGCTATGCCCCGTCCATCTCTAGCAAAGTTCCACCCACGCTTTTCCCGTTTTGGGATCAATCGATCACTGCACTCCCTGAATCTCAATTTCCAGAAATTATACAGGTAAGCCGTTAAATATTTTGAAACTAATTTGAGTGGGTGCTGTTGCTGGCAGCAACAGCGCCAAGTCAACTTAGTTTCAAAATATTGAACAGAATGTTTAGTAAATATTAAAGGCATACAATTCGGACAACTTGACAGACTATTAAGAATTTAAGACGGACTAAATCGCATATGTCATGACGTAATTTATTATGAAGTCAGCTTACATGTCACGTAGTTGGTTATGATATCATATGATTGACAGAGAAACTGGATTCATGAATTGTTTGTCATTACCCAACATGCGTAAAGTATGCATTTAGGACTAATGTGCATACCAGTTGCTGTATGTTAATTAGCTTGAGAACGTCTATCCATGATTCTGGTAATCTTATTTAGCAGCTTTCGGTTAAAGATACAATATCTAATGCAAGTATACATATTATTTATCTAAGTGAAAGAAAATGATTCTAGTGGTCGAATGCCAGTATTTGAGCTTCGCTTCTTATATATTTTTTTTTATTTGATGGCAGAATTCACAAACGTTTGCACAGACCATTACCCTATTCACTTATGAATTCCATCAGGAATCCTTAACCAATAGACGGTCATTATATGTGGCAGTCTCCATGATTTTTGTGGTTTATTGCCTCCATGCTGATAGCCTTTGAAATGTGTGCATAACGAGGTTGTAGAACTTGTGATGCCAGTATTGTGCCTGAAATTGACAGATTTATGATTATGCATTCCAATATAAATGTGTCATATTTAAAGAAATGTCTGATGGAAAGAAACTGGGTAGTACATATTGTAGCTCGCGGGGTAGTGTCGGGCCGTTCCGGTGTATGATGTCGACTCACCGTGGCGCAAGTGCACAACGAATGATGGCGCTGGTTTAGCTTCCGGTCTCGGGGTGACGGATCCTGTACGATACTGCCCTACGGGTAACAAAGACCGGCTCCTAAGGCCGGTGGAACTCAATCGTTCCGGTGGCGCCATGCGACCATCGTCGCGGACATTAAACAGAACTGTCTCATCCCAAGAGTTTGTGTCACCAGTATGCCTGTCCATAGCAATTTCGTGATAAAATGAGGAGTATACGAAAGTACAAGACAAAGAGACCGCCGGATGAACTTTTAAACATGGGGCTCCCGGAGGTACCACACAGACTCGTAGGTCAGCAGAGGTATCCCCACAAGGGAGGCTACCGTACACGAGACTTAACTAATTAACTTAATATAATCTATTATACCTCTAAGCTTGAAAAAGAAAAGACCATACCTAGTGAGATTATGACTATAAGGTTGTGTGCTGTTTATGTGAAGACGGGATTAACGATTCCCGAAGGATTCCCCAGTCACCGTCTTATGTAATTCTTAGTATGCTGAATTAGTAGTTGCCGCTTTATTTATGCAGGCCTTCTGCTCTGCTTAGCTAGCTTTTAGATTTTAGAAACAAGAACTATTTTAGGCCGCAAATGGTCGGCGGCTACCTAGCTGCTAGACACAGCTGTCATTGAGAACGGATGCCCTACGACATCAATACTGAAGACAGCGCTCATACATGTTACTTAGTAAGATCTCCGAACTGGATAAGAATCCGGACATCTCGCTCCGTATCCACATAAAACGTCACAAGACACTGGTTACTTTTCACAAAAGCATTTTTAGGCAACTGATCTATCGTTATGGTGGGGGTAAGAGAGACGAATACCCACCGTAAATGTCCTTCCCGTGAGGGCGTGGCAGATCTAAATATCATGCCCAGACATTTTTATGGAATTCGATAGGGATGCGTATCTCGCCCGCCACCGGGTCCTATGGAACTAACCATTCAACCTGTCGTTAGGTTTAAAAACAATTTGCCCAGTTTTGCACTGCGGTGCGGGAGGATTGTTCAGCAAATAAAGTAATAATTAAGATATGTTTTCGCAGTGCATTCATACATTGGCAAAAGTGCTAACTACCAAGTATCCGAAGATATGGAGGGAATGTATGTGATACCACACCCTGGCCATCACTGCTCGGAAAACCCAACAGTTTCCCATGGTCGGATCAGCCCATGGTGCGGATAGGGACATCCAAACAATTAAGAAGCCACAAGGCTGAGTGGAACATGAAGAGAGACAATATCTTAGAGTTATGAATCTTGCGGAGTGCGGGGCTAAATTATCACAACTACCGGAAGAGAAGAGTATATTACAGATTTCCTAATGAAGAAATTGTCTCTAATCATATTAAACCTATCCTATCGAGCTGAATAGAAAAGGTTTTACTCGGTAGCATGCTGAGCTAAACAGATTTGTAGCACGGACAGCGACCTCAGTGAAAAATTGTTGGTGGCGGGAGAAAGTGCTGCATATATAAATGTTGCCGTATAGTGTTTCCTACGTGCACTGCAGTCCCATATTTTCTACAAATAAATGAAGCATATGAACTGATGGCCACTGGCCATATATATATAAACTAAGCAGAACAATCAATACAGTATAAAATGATCAGAATTATATATCTTTAGTACAGGTTAACGAACCTACTACGGTGCGGTTAGTGAAAACACCTTACAGAAAATGAGAATAACTATAAACATATACATAAATTATAACTAGCCCGTTACCGTACCTTTTAGTCATCGGGACCATTTATACGTGTCCGATATAATTAGAAGACTACATTTAACGGAATAATTAAAATATTAAGTATAGTTACATGAATAATCGGTAGCCATTCTTAAGTTTGGCTATCATGTTACCGAAATTGATACGTCATTCTTAGTTTGACGTGAGTTGATGCATTCTCAGGAAGCTGGAAAGTTCCCGCAGGTTGGTTCCTGCAAACAGGATTCCCGCAAGCAGCTTATGACGGGAGCTGCAAAACTGTAATCACAATATAGAATGTCAAACGAGTAGTCAGTAAGAGATACAATAGCATTACTGTTGTGAAGAAAGTTCCCATATATGGATGGTATGGATGGAAGTTGATAACAACCCGATCACAAGCGGGGGTTGTTAGATGCAGATGAAGATACAAAACAAAGCTTAACGGTGATGGGTACGTCAGCCAGCTCTGAAGATGTACTGGGAAAAGTTTACTTGCTGCGGTCGAAAGTTAGAAGAACCTGCACGACATCAGTGCGGGGACAGTTGAAATACCACTTTTTGGCACGGCGGGCAGATCCGGCGAATCATCCACCAAAGAACATAGCTGCCTCTACATCTGTAGAATCACATATTCAGGCCATAATGGCCTCACCGCAAGTTTGTGTTCCGAAGTAGATCTTGATATTCGTGAACAATAATTAGAAAGTTCCAAATTGCTCCCGCAAGTAAGGGGAGTTACAAAATTGTTTTAGTGCAGTGGGTTGGATACTGCAAGCTACGGGAGAAAAACCGACAGAAAGCGAAGTGATCTGTGCCTTGTCGATAGTAGCTGGTACAGGTCTAACCTATTCGGTCCCTGGCCGAGGATGCTCTCGATCTCTGGATCGTGTCTCCTTTTATACTACCTGTGATGTCACAGGCGCAGGCTCCAACCAATCATCGTTCGAGCAACAGCCAATCAGCGCGTAGCTGATAATAACGCTGTCGAATGTTCTTGAACATTCTAGAAGTTCTGCGTCCACGTGGTTATGACGTCACTGCAATATTTTGAAGATAATCAAGAAGGGTTTTCTGTGGATAACTCAGGCATTTCTTAACCGATTTTGAAATGGTTTACAGATTTAAAAAGCCCGTCGATTCGGCGGGAGCAAGTAATTAAACCACATTGTACCATCTCGGTACACTAAAAGCGTCATCCCATCTTGGTCGTAAACTATGTGCTCCATCAAAAACTATGAGCTTTAATGAACTTAGTCGTTTTTACAACACGATCTCTCTCATAGGCTCATATATGATTATGGCTCTACCCAGGGGCGCGTGTTCAGGGAACGAATCCAGGACGGGCGGCGCGTACCCAGCTTGGCTGGTACGGCCGGTACCCGCCCGGTCGATCTGAATTACACCATCTGGAATTTCTGTAGAAAAATTAGTAGGCAGTACCAATGCATCAAGACCAGTATATTACCAAAATAAAATTGAGTTCTCAAAGATTTTCCAAATATATCAGCTATTGTCTCGGTTATTGTATGTACATCGAGACACGTGCATTGTCAACACCAAATCACGCTCGCATCCATGTACTGGATTAGTCCAACTGGATTTGTTCCATCATCATTATTTTTCTTTAACTTCCATATAGCATTGTTGTTTACTCTCTATTATATCCTATATTATAGAATTACAATACTTATTCCTCCTAGTGAGAGCACAGAAGGCACCACTACATCTGTGTTATGTTTGTCTTTAATGAAACCCATCAATTTACTTATTTGCTCTTTTGTAAGAGAGTTCAGTTAGCATATGCAGTCTTTGCCACTTCATGTGGGAGAAAGATTTTCATTAATGCTATCATCATAGTAAGGGGTAAACTTCATTTAGTTTACTCAGCTGTTGATAATTAAAACATTGCTTAGCAATACCCAATATCATTCATTTTCTTCACCACAAATAGTTAAATAATTTTATTTCTATTCTGAATTGAAGGGATGTGATTAAAATCTAATGCAAAAACGAAATACATATGTCAAAACCCATATTACTGTCGCACTCGTCGTTTATTAGAGTTCTAACTATTGAGAAGATATATGTTGTCTGTGTCTAGGGATCAATAAGCCAGTAGCTAGGCATCTTGTGTGTATGGTATTATGAATAATTAGACTATGCACACCAGAATCAGATGCATCATTGTGTTTCATTTTAATCAAGCTTACCTGTATATTTAGACTCTTGCCTTCAGCATAATTTAGCAAGTTATTCAGTTTGATTTGATGATTCCAAAGAAATTCTGAAAAAGTTTCAAAATAAATCCATATTTCTGGATTTGTCAACTATGAACCACACTCCACCCCATGTCCTGAAATGAAGACCAGACCAGGCATAGCAATGTGTACTTTTTAATGAATAGTACCCTTTTGAGAATTTCTTCTATCCACAAAAGGAGATTCTCAGAATGTTTTGAACAAATTAACCAAAAATATTGAGAAATCACTAATCAGAAGGATGAAAATGAGTTGGCGTTTAGGCATCAAATATGGCTTCTATGTTTTAATCAATTGATCATCGAGTCAATATGAATTTGAGTTCTCCAATATTTTCCAGATATATCAGTTAGTGTCTTGTTGACTGTATGTACATCGAGAGACATGCATTGCAATTACAAAATCACACTTTCATCCATGTACTGCATGTCCAACTGGATTTGTTCCATTATCATTATTTCTCTTTAACTTCCATCATATAGCATTGTTGGTTTACTCTCTATTATATCCTATTTATAGAATTACCCGTCACAACACTTCCTCCTACTAGTGAGAGCACAGAAGGCATCACTACAGGTGTGTTATGTTTGCTTTGAATTTTCTCAATTTACTTGTTTGCTCATCTGTGGGTGAATTTATTTACCCGGTGCAATGTTTAACACAGTATGTGAGACAATGGTTCTGATACATACTATGGTTATAGTGTGTGTTAAATTCCACAAAGATTACATAACTTAGTTTTCTCGCCTTTTCATAATTAAAACTTTGCTTATGTTTGCCCAATATCATTCATTGTCTTAAATAAGTACTTAAATAACATTATTCACTTCTCAATTTAAGAGATAGTGTGTTATGTTTGCTTTTTAATGAATTATCTCAATTTTTTGGTTGCTCCTCTATAGGAGAATTTATTTAACAGGTGCAGTGTTTTTTCACAGCATGTGAGACAATGGTTCTGGTACATACAATGATCGTATTGTGTGCTAAATTTTGCTAAAATTACATAACTTAGATTCCTCACCATTTCATAATTAAAACTTAAGTAATGTATTATGTATTTAGCCAATTATTAAATTGTGTGCAATGATGTGCTAAATAATTTTTGTTTTCAATGTTACTAGATATTTTCCTGCCAATTTTTTTATTCGCCTCTGGCCGCAACAGCGCCAGTTCAAATTAGTTTCAAAATATTAATGTTTATTAAATATTAAAGGTAAAATAGTAAACGCATACAGTTCGTACAAATGGACAAACTAATAAGCGTTTAAGACAGACTAACTTGCGTCATTCCTGACGTCATTAATTATGACGTCAGCCTGCCTGTGACATAGTTGATTAAGATCAATTATGCTTTTATGACCAACGTGCATACCACGTGCTGTATGTTAATAGGCTTGAGAACATTATCTATGATTCTGGTAGTCTTAGCTATCAGTATTTATTTAAAGATCTAATAATCCATGTACTTTATACATATTATTGATGGAAGTCATAGAACAAAATTATTTTAGTGGTCGATACTATGATTTGAGCTTCGATTCTTATATATGTGTGACACTCACCTTAGTCATCAGATGCAACCGATAAAGGTGTATTCTTCGTTCAGTCCAGCAGCCAACTGAATTCAGCCCTAAGCCAGGTCGTCCTTTCCGGTTCCTGTAAACTCTCCAAAATCAACAGGGTTGCCAGATTAGCTCTGATCAGTTCAAGCTGAGTCAATTCGTGGCTCACATTCCTCCCTCGCCCGGATACAAGTAATGTTCCCAGGTAATATTTTACATCAATGAGTTTTTACAATCTATGTACATTTTATACATTATGTACATTTTCCAGATAACTGAAAATGGCATTTGCCAATCAATCCATATCCATGTATCTACAAGTCTAAGTAGAAACACACCATGCCCAGTAATGGTCATTTACACTTATTAGAAATTCCCCATTAAGTACATTGATTATTTACATGTACATGTATCAGAAATCCCTTCCTCCACCCCAATAACATGCTATTTACACTGCCCCTATTTTTATTTACATGTATCCAACATCCTCTCAATGTCTAATTAGAAAGACCTCTCCCTCTTCCAGCTACGCGTATCCCCCTCATCTTCTGATGAAGATTCAGAGTATGTACACAAACTAGCTCTGTTATTTATCTTGATGGCCCTCTCCATCAACTCATTCCATTTTTCCAATGATGAGGACCCTGGGTGGACACCATCCCTAAGTCGATGATATCTAAATTTATACTTTCCCATCCCCCCGCCCCACCCCCGCCCCATCCAAGCCATGATTGGCAGTTGAATGTAACAGTGGGGTAAAAGAATTGTCACTGTTATTGATGGACAAGATGTTTTTATAAATATTCTCAATCGCAAGATTAAATGTAACCTGATAGCTCTCATACTATGCACTATGACGTAATTCCATTGTTGCCCCTTTCTGTAAACGGTGATTATTCCAAGAATGGAATGACATAGATGGTACGGTAGCACAGACTGCTCGTCACCCTAACTCATTCAGTCTATTCTTACATATGTACATAGTATGAGTAAATGAGGATACTAATTTATCAGAATCTAATTCTTCCAAAATTACTTCTTCATATTTCCAAACAGGGCTCCTTATAAATTCTTTCCGCTTAACATTTAAGTCTGGTATCCCAGCAATAAAATACACAATGCCTGTTACAGGCTTACCTTGTATGTCCTTGATTGCTAATTGGCAAAGCTCACTTAACTTTGCCCCCAGGTTTAACTGCAACTTTAACCCCAGGAATAAGTAAATCCCGCCCTCTGCTGGTGTCATGCACAAGATTCATACTAAAATAAACAGAAAATAATACCTAGAATTTATACGGTCACGATAATTGATAATCGTAGCTCAATATTTACTTTAATTCAAGACATATTCATTAAACCGTGCTGGTCTCGTAGTAGTTCTGCCGGATCTTAGATTATGTGGCCGCCAAGAATCTCCATGATCATCTACAGAGCCATTCACCTGTCCATTTAAGTTTATAGGTTGGACTTGTTCATTTATTGGGTTATCTAATGGTTCAGATGTTGAATTCTGGTCTGCCCCATCTCCATCCAAAACACCTCCTACTATTTCCATTTCATCAGTGTCAGGTGATCCCACAAAGACAAGCCCGCTACTAGGTAATTTGGAAGGTTCTAATGTACCATGACTCCTAGTGCCAATCTACAAGGCAATTTATCCTTAGCTGAGGCATCAGTACCTGAAGATTGTGTGTTAGATGTTTGAGGCTGTGAAGTATTATCATTGGTGCTATCACCATCATCATTTGCCGATGGTTTACTTGTAACTGGAGCGGGTTTCAAATTGTTAAAATGCACCACTCTACGTATTTTCCTCGAACCACCTGTTAGCTATATTCTATACACCAAGTCACTGAGAACTTTGATAATTGTATAAGGGCCATGGTATGGGAAATGCAACTTTCGACTCAAACCGGGTTTAACTGCTGGTGTCTATAACATTACTTTGACATGTAGCTTGAAAGGTTTGCCTACCATACCTTTATTATACCAATCGGGTTGGCGTTTTTGTTTGACTGCGGAATTACGATGTACTGTGTCAAAACACTGTTCTGCAGTTTGCGAAAGATCTTTCACATACTGGTCAGCATTTTCTACTCTTTAGGTGAATCCCTCAAACATGAGATCTAATGGCAGACGCATTTCTCGGCCCATCATAATTATTGATGGATAAAACCAGTGGTTGCCTGTATGCTCGACCGATATGCCATTAACATCAAGGGAGTAACTCATCCCAATCATCATGATGCTCATTGACATATGAACGTAGCATTCTACTCAACGTTTGATTCATTCTTTCCGCTAGGCCATCAGGCATTGGATGATAGGGAGTGCGGTGCGTGTTTTACATATGCCTAACAAATTACATATTTCTTTGATAAGAACATATTCAAAATCACGCCCTTGATCTGTATAGATATGTTCACTAACACCATACCTAGAGAACACCTGTTTTACTAATAGCTCTGCAATGTTTTTAGCTCTGTGGTTACTTAAAACAAAAGCATCTGGCCAGTGGCTACAGTAATCGGTTATCACCAACACATATTTATTACCCTTTTTAGAAATGGGAAAAGGCCCAAGAATATCCATCCCTAGTATCTTCATTGGATAGCCTGACACCACAGGTTGCATTTGGTCTCTGCGGCTTTCTGGGGAGGCTTATCCCGACTCCATTGTAAGCATGACTGACACCAAGACTGTACATCTGTAAACAGTCGGTACCAATAGCACCTCAACCTAACTTTATGTAACGTCTTGTCAAATCCTAGATGTCCACCATACACTGCATTGTGCAAATTCTTCATCACCGCCTCCACCTTGGAGTATTTGCAGGTAGTTACTAAAGCCATCCTTAGACTCAAACCATCTAAATAACAACCCATCTTTCAATTATAACTGATTCCATTGTGACCAGTAACACTTCATTCTGCATGACAATCTTTCTGGTAATAGCGGCCTCTCATTACCAGTCACCTTCCACCTCATGATTTGCCCGATATCATGGTCTTCTACCTGTGCATCTTTCCACCACTGAATGTCTCCCAACCAGTTCTCTTGTCATAATTGTCCTGCAGCAATCAATGGATGATATTTAGACTGTTTTCATGATGCGTCAACATCCACATCCCTGCCTGAATTTTAGGTTACTGTACACATGTATGGTATCCTGGATAATGTGTCAGCGTTGGCATGCTTAAAACCAATCCTGTGTTGAATAGTTACATCATAGAGGCTTAGTTCAATTACCCAACGTTCACGCCGCCCAGTAGGGGCCTTCTCCCCCTTCAACTCCTTAATGCCTATCAAAGGCGTGTGGTCCGTTACCACAGTAAATGGTCGGCCATATACGTAACTTCTAAATTGTCTTACAGCCCATAACATTGTCCAGAATTCTTTGTCATAGACTGACCACTTTCTTTGCCTTGAATCAAGGACTTTTCCACCATAAGCTACTACATGCTCTCCTAGTCTGCTGGGCTGGGATAAAACTGCTCCCACTCATTTTCCAGAAGCATCTGTGTGAATGACACAGGGTTTAGCTGGATCTGGAAAACACAGAATTGGTGGACTGATTAAAGCTTTTCGTAGATGCTCGAAAGCATTTTGGCACTTATCCGTCCAGACAAATTTTCGATGTTGGTCCTTTGTAGTCAGTTCTCGTAATACTGCCTCTGATTCGGAATAGTCTGGTATGAATCTTTTATAATACCCAGTCAAGCCCAAAAAGGTTCTGATTTCTTTAGCAGTAGTAGGGACTGGGTATTCACTTATGCGCTGAATATGTGCAGGGTCTGGTTCAATGCCTTCTTTACTTACTCTGTGGCCTAGGTAAACAACACTATCCTGAAATAATTGGCACTTAGAGGGCTTTAATTTTTACTATGCCAGCCTCAGTCTGGTGAAGACATCTCTTAGCAATGACATGTGTTCCTGTGCCGATCTACTAAACAGTATAACGTCGTCTATGTAAACTAATGCTGTGGTAGACCATCTAGTCCAGCCATAACCAACTGCATAATGAATTGCCCAATAACGTGGGAAATATTGAAACTTTCTCCTCTTCTTTCATATTACAAGAATTTCCCCATACTTCAAATCGCTCAATCCATGTCACAAAGTCGTCCCCCTGCTTCCCCTCGAAGCGAGGAGGAGCATTTGCCAATTTCCTCAATTCTAATGACTCTTACCAGTTTAAAACGTGTATCAAAAGAAATAATAATCTTCGCAATCGATACATTAAATATTAGGCTTCAATCCCACCACTGCCACCAAATTGTGACACTCACCTTAGTCATCAGATGCAACCAATAAAGGTGTCTTCTTCGTTCAGTCCAGCGGCCAACTGAATTCATCCCTAAGCCAGGTCATCCTTTCCGGTTCCTGTAAACTCTCCAAAATCAAGGTTTGCCAGATTAGCGCTGATCAGTTCGAGATGAGCCAATTCGTGGCTCACATATGTATGCACTCAATAGTCAAGAGGGTTAATGTTAGAAATTCCACAATTATTTTTTTTTAAAGTTTAATTTGATGGGAGAATTCAAAACCTTTGCCAGAGAACACTATGCACAATATTCACTTACAATTTCCATCAGCAACCCTTGTCCAAGAGACGGGCACTATATGTGGCAGTCCCTTTGATTTTTGTGGTTTACTTCCTCCATGGTGATAGCCTGCGAAATGTGTGCATGACGAGGGTTGTAGAACTTGTGATGGCAGGATTGTATCCGAAATGGACAGAAAATGTCTGATGGAAAGAAACTCGGTTCCATATATCTCGAATTTCTGTAGAAAAATGAGTAGGCAGTAACAATGCATCAAGCCCCTTAGACTACCAAATTAAACTTTTCTTCTCCAACATTTTACAGATATATCAGCTGTTGTCTTGGTGATTGTATGGGAGACACAAGCACTGCAATAACCAAATCACACTCGCATCCATGTACTGCATGTCCACCTGGATTTGTTCCATCATAATTTTTCTTTACGTTTCATATCGCATTGTTGGTTTACTCTCTATTATATCCTATTTATTGAATTACCAGTCACAACACTTCCCCCTATTAGTAAGAGCACAGAAGACATCACTACATGTGTGTAAGGTGTAATTTAATTGTTGCTTGGTTTACTTCCTTCATGCTTATAAATAGTCTTTGAAATGTGTGGATGAAGGGGTGGGGGTGGGGGGTCGGTTGTCCAACTTGTGATGCAGCATTGTGTCTGAAATGGACAAATTCTTTATAATTCCTCATTCTAATATAAATATGTCACATTAAAAATAATATCTAATGGAAAGAAATTGGGTTGAACATATCTGGAACTGCTGTAAAAGAATTAGAAGGCAGTAACAATGCATTGAGACCAATACATTACCAAAATACAGTTGAGTTCACCAAGATTTTCCAGATATGTTAGTTACTGTCTCGTTGGTTGTATGTACCAAATCACACTTTCATCTATACACCGCCCATCCACCTGGATGTGTGCCATCAGCATTATTTTTCTTTAACTTCCACATAGTATTGATACTTTACTCCCTATTATATCCTATTTATAGAATTACCAGTCACAACACTTCCTCCTACTAGTGAGAGCATGGAAGGCATCACTACAGGTGTGTTATCTTTGCTTTTAATAAATTATCTCAATTTATTTGCTTGCTCATCTGTACGAGGATTTATTTAACAGGTGCGGTGTATTATCAGAGTATGTGAGACAATGTTTCTGATACATACTATGATCGTAGTGTGTGTTAAATTCTGCAAAATTACATAACTTAGATTCCTCGCCTTTTCATAATTAAAACTTTGCTTATGTATGCCCAATATCATTAGCATAAATACTTAAATAACGCCATTCACTTCTGACTTTAAGACATATATTTAAAGGTTAATGCGAAAATCGAATACATATATCAAATTTTCTCAAAATGTTATCGAGCAAATTGATAAAAGAAACATTGTGATATCACTAATGCACAATGATGAAAATGAGTTGGCGTTTTGTCCTCAAATATGTCTTCTATGTTTAATCAATTTGTCATCCAGTCAAAATGAATGATTACATGCATATCACTGAGTAATCAATGGTTTACATTTTACTTGTCACTAATTTACTAGGTTTTTAGCCAATTATTATATTGTGTGCTAAATAATTTTTTCCTATGTTGTTAGAAATTTTAATGTCAATCTTTTTTATTCGCCTATGGCCGCAAGAGCACCAGGTCAAATAGTTTTAAAATATTCAGCAGAATGTGTATTAAATATTATAGCCATACAATTCGTACAACTTAACAGACTATTAAGCATTTAGGATGGACTAAATTGCATCATGCATGATGTTATTGATTATGATGTCAGCCTGCCTCTGACATAGTTAATTAAAATACCATATGATCGACTGAGGAACTGGAGTCATCAATTGTTTGTCATTAACAAACATGCTTAAAATATGTATTTATGACCAACGTGCATACCTAGTGCTGTTTATTATTAGCCTTGAGAAAGCCTATCCATGATTCCGGTCATCTTAACTCTCAGTATTTATTTAAAGATCTAATAACTCATGCCTTTATACATATTATTGATGGAAGTCAGAGAACAAACGCATTCTAGTGGGACGATACTAGTATTTGCGCTTTGATTCTTATATACTTAAAATTAGAAATTCCACCATGTTGATAGACTGCCAAATGTATACATGGCGAGGGTTGTAAGACTTGTGATGGCAATATTGTGTCTGAAATGGACAGAAAATGTCTGATGGCATTTATATATATATATATATATATATATATATATATATATATATATATATATATATATATATATATATATATATATATATATATATATATATATATATATATATATATATATATATATATATATATATATATATATATATATAGGTTCCATATATCCGGAATTTCTGTATAAAAAAGAGTAGGCAGTAATAATGCAACAAGCTCCTTGGATTACTAAATTAAAACTTTCTTCTCCAAGATTTTGAAGATATATCTGTTATTGTCTCAGTGATTATATGTGCATGGAGACACATGCATTGCAATAATCAAATCACACTCGCACCCATGTACTGTATATTACACCTGGATTTGTTCCATTATTAATTTTATTTAACTTCCATAGAGCATTGTTGGTTTACTCTCTATTATATCCTATTTATAGAATTACCAGTCACAACACTTCCTCCTACTAGTAAGAGCACAGAAGGCATCACCACAGGTGTATAACGTTTAATTTAATTGTTGGCTTGGTTTACTTCCTTCATGCATATAGCCTTTGAAATGTGTGCATGACGAAGGTTGTAGAACTTGTGATGCCAGTATTGTGTCTGAAATAGACAAACTCTATAGTCAGATTTATAATTGGATTTTTGCCATCATCATTATTTTTCTTTAACTTCCATATAGCATTGTTTACTCTCTCTTATATCCTATTTATAGAATTACCAGACGCAACACTTCCTCCTACTAGTGAGAGCACAGAAGCCATCACTACAGGTGTGTTATGTTTGCTTTTAATGAATTATCTCAATTTAATTGTTTGCTCACCTGTGGGAGAATTTATTTTCCAGGCGCAATGTTTAACACAGTGTGTTAGACAATGGTTCTGATACATACTATGGTTGTAGTGTGTGTTAAATTCCACATAGATTACATAACTTAGTTTTCTCGCCTTTTCATAATTAAAACCTTGCTTATGTATGCCCAATATCATTCAATGTCTTAGCATAAGTACTTAAATAATGTTATTCACTTCTCAATTTAAGAGATATAATTAAAGGTTAATTCAAAATCGAATGCATATTTTAAAGTTTCTTAAAATGTTACCGACCAAATTGATAAAAGAAATATTGTGATATCACTAATGCAAATGATGAAAATAAGTTGGCACTTTGGCATCAAATATGCCTTCTATGTTTTAATCAATTGATCATCAAGTCAATATGAATGATTAAATGCATATCAATGAGTAATCAATGGTTTACATTTTACTAGTCGCTAATTTATTAGGTATTTAGCCAATAATTAAATTGTGTGCAATCATGTGTTAAATACTATTTGTTTTCCATATTACTAGATAATTTAATGTCAAGTTTTTGTATTCGCCTATGGCCACAACAGCGCCAGCTGAAATCAGTTTCAAAATATTCAACAGAATATTTATTAAATATTAAAGGTATACAGTTCGTACAACTTGACAGACTATTATGCATTTAGGACGGAGTAAATTGCATCATTCCTGACATCATTAATTATGAAATTAGCCTGCCTGTGGCATAATTGATTAAGATGTTATATGAACGAATAAGAAAGTGGAGTCATCAATTGTTTGTCATTTCCAAACATGCCTAAAGAATGCATTTATGACCAGCGTGCATACCTAGTGTTGTATATTAATAGGCTTGGGAAAGTCTATCCATGATTGTGGTAATCTTAAATATCAGCATTTATTTTGAAGATCCAATAGCTTATGTATTTATACATATTACTAATGGAAGTCAGAGAACAACGTGATTCTAGTGGGCCGATACTAGTATTTGAGCTTCGATTCTTATCTATGTATGCACTCAATAGTCAAGAGGATTAAAATTAGAAATTTCACAATTATTTTTACAAAAATTATAATTTGAAGGCAGAATTCACAACCTTTTGCAGAGAATATTACATACAATATTCACTTACGAATTCCATCAGCAATCCTTGACCAAGTGATGGTCACTATATGTGGCAGTCCCTTTGATTTTTGTGGTTTATTGCCTCCATATTGAAATGTGTGCATGGCGAGGGTTGTAGAACTTGTGATGCCAGTATGGTGTCTGAAATGGACAGAAAATGTCTGATGGAAAGAAATTAGGTTCCATGTATCTGAAATTTCCGTATAAAAATAAGGAGGCAGTAACAATGCATCAAGCCCCTTAGATTACCAAATTAAAATTTTCTTCTCCAAGATTTTACAGATATATAAGCTATTGTCTTGGTGAATGAATGTTCATGGAGACACATACATTGCAATAACTAAATCACACTCGCATCCATGTACTGTATTTACACCATGATTTGTTTCATCATTATTTTTCTTTAACTTCCATAGAGCATTGTTGGTTTACTCTCTGTTATATCATATTTATAGAATTACCCATCACAACACTTCCTACTACTAGTAAGAGCACAGACGGCATCACTACAGGTCGTACGGTTTAATTTAATTGTTTGCTTGGTTTACTTCCTTCATGCTTATAGCCTTTTAACTGTGTACATGACGAAGGTTGTAGAACTTGTGATGCCAGTATTGTGTCTGAAATAGACAAACTCAATTGTCAGATTTATAATTATTCATTCCAATATAAATGTGTCAAATTTAACATAATATCTGATGGAAAGAAACTGGGTTGAACATATCTGGAATTTCTCTAAAAGGATTAGTAGGCAGTAACAATGCATTGAGGCAATTACATTGCCAAAATCCACTTGACTTCTCCTAGATTTTCTAGCTATATACGTTCTTGTCTCATTGATCGTATGTACATTGAGACACATGCATTGCAATTACCAAATCATACTTTCATCCATGCATTGTCTGTCCACCTGGATTTTTGCCATCATCATTATTTTTCTTTAACTGCCATATAGCATTGATGCTTTACTCTCTCTTATATCCTATTTATAGAATTACCAGATGCAACACTTCCTCCTACTAGTGAGAGCGCAGAAGGCATCACTACAGGTGTGTTATGTTTGCTTTTAATGAATTATCTCTATTTAATTTTTTGCTCATCTGTGGGAGAATTTATTTACCAGGTGCTATGTTTAACACAGTATGTGAGACAATGGTTCTGATACATACTATGGTTGTAGTGTGTGTTAAATTCCACAAAGATTACATAACTTAGTTTTCTCGCCTTTTTTGTAATTAAAACTTTGCTTATGTATGCCCAATAACATTCATTGTCTTAGCATAAATACTTAAATAATGTTATTCACTTCTGGATTTGAGCGATATAATTAAAGGTTAATTCAAAATCGAATGCATATTTTAAGGTTTCTTAAAATGTTACCGACCAAATTGATAAAAGAAATATTGTGATATCACTAATGCAAATGATGAAAATAAGTTGGCACTTTGGCATCAAATATGCCTTCTATGTTTTAATCAATTGATCATCAAGTCAATATGAATGATTAAATGCATATCAACGAGTAATCAATGGTTTACATTTTACTAGTCGCTAATGTATTATGTATTTAGCCAATTATTAAATTGTGTGCAATCATGTGTAAAATAATTTTTGGTTTTCTATATTACTAGATATTTTAATGGGAATTTTTTTTATTCACCTATGACCGCAACAGCGCCAACCCAAATTAGTTTCAAAATATTCAACAAAATGTTTATTAAATATTAAAGGTATACAGTCAGTACAGCTTGACAGACTATTAAGCATTTAGGACGGTGTAAATTGCATCATTCCTGACGTCATTAATTATGACAACAGCCTGCCTGTGGCATAGTTGATTAAGAAGTCATATGATCGAATAAGAAACTGGAGTCATCAATTGTTTGTCATTTCTAAACATGCTTAAAGTATGCTTTTATGACCAACGTGTATACCTAGTGCTGTCTGTTAATAAGCTTTAGAAAGTCTATCTATGATTGTGGTAATCTTAAATATCAGCATTTATTTAAAGATCCAATAGCTTATGTATTTATACATATTACTAATGGAAGTCAGAGAACAACGTGATTCTAGTGGGCCGATACTAGTATTTGAGCTTCGATTCTTATCTATGTGTTCACTCAATAGTCAAGAGGATTAAAATTTGAAATTTCACAATTATTTTTACAAAAATTATAATTTGAAGGCAGAATTCACAACCTTTTGCAGAGAATATTACATACAATATTCACTTACGAATTCCATCAGCAATCCTTGACCAAGAGATGGTCACTATATGTGGCAGTCCCTTTGATTTTTGTGGTTTATTGCCTCCATATTGAAATGTGTGCATGGCGAGGGTTGTAGAACTTGTGATGCCAGAATGGTGTCTGAAATGGACAGAAAATGTCTGATGGAAAGAAATTACGTTCCATGTATCTGAAATTTCTGTATAAAAATGAGTAGGCAGTAACAATGCATCAAGCCCCTTAGACTATCAAATTAAAATTTTCTTCTTCAAGATTTTACAGATATATAAGCTATTGTCTTGGTGAATGTATATTCATGGAGACACATGCATTGCAATAACTAAATCACACTCGCATCCATGTTCTGTATGAACACCTGGATTTAGTCAATCATTATTTTTCTTTAACTTCCATAGAGCATTGTTGGTGTACTCTCTATTATATCCTATTTATAGAATTACCCATCACAACACTTCCTTCTATTAGTAAGAGCACAGAAGGCATCACTACAGATGTTTACGGTTTAATTTGATTGTTGCTTGGTTTACTTCCTTCATGCTTATAGCCTTTGAAATGTGTGCATGACGAGGATTGTAGAACTTGTGATGCCGGTAGTGTGTCTGAACTGGACAAACTCTATAGTCAGATATATAATTGTTCATTCCAATATAAATGTGTCATGTTTAAAATAATATCTGATGGAAAGAAACTGGGCTGAACACATCTGGAATTGCTCTAAAAGAATTAGTAGACAATGCATCAAGACGATTACATTACCAAAATGCATTTGAGTTCTCCAAGATTTTCCAGATATATTAGTTATTGTCTCGTTGATTGTATGTACATCGAGGTATGCGTATTGCAATTACCAAATCACACTTTCATTCATGTACTACATGTCCACCTGGATTCCTGGCATCATCATTATTTTTCCATACCTTCCATATAGCATTGATACTTTACTCTCTGTTATATCATATTTATAGAATTACCAGTCACAACACTTCCTCCTACTAGTAAGAGCACAGAAGGAATCACCACAGGTGTGTAAGGTTTAATTTAATTGTTTGCTTGGTTTATTTCCTTCATGCTTATAGCCCTTTAACTGTGTACATGACGATGGTTGTAGAACTTATGATGCCAGTATTGTACCTGAACTGGACAAACTCTATGGTCAGAATTATAATTGTTCTTTCCAATATAAATTTGTCATGTTTAACATAATATCTTATGGAAAGAAACTGGATTGAACATATCTGGAATTGCTCTAAAAGGATTAGTAGGCAGTAACAATGCATTGAGACCATTACATTACCAAAATACATTTGAGTTCTCCAAGATTTTCCAGATATATTAGTTATTGTCTCGTTGATCGTACAGACATCGAGACACATGCATTGCAATTACCAAATCACACTTTCATCCATGCACTGCCCGTCCACCTGGAGTTGTGCCACCATCATTACTTTTATTTAACTGCCATATAGCATTGATGCTTTACTCTCTTTATATCCTATTTATAGAATTACCAGTCACAACACTTCCTCCCACTAGTGAGAGCACAGAAGCCATCACTACAGGTGTGTTATGTTTGCTTTTAATGAATTATATCAATTTAATTGTTTGCTCATCTGTAGGAGAATTTATTTAACATGTGCAGTGGTTTGTCACTGTATGTGAGACAATGGTTCTGATACATCATATGATGGTAGTGTGTGTTTAATTCCGCAAAGATTACATAACTTGGTTTCCTCGCCTTTTCATAAATAAACCTTTGCTTATGTATGCCAAATATCATTCATTGTCTTAGCATAAATACTTAAACAATCTCATTCACTTCTAAATTTAAGAGATATAATTAAACGCATCAATGCAAAATTGAATACATATTTCAAAGTTTCTCAAAATGTTATCGACCAAATTGATAAAAGAAATATTGTGATATCACTAATGCAGAATGATGAAAATGAGTTGGCGCTTTGGCATCAAATATGGTTTCTATGTTTTAATCTATTTATTATCTATTCAATATGAATGATTAAATGCATATCATCGAGTAAACAATGGTTTACATTTTACTAGTCAGTAATTTATTATGGATTTAGCCAATTATTAAATTGTGTGTAATGAAGTGATAAATAATTTTTGTTTTCTATGTTACTAGATATTTTAATGTCAATTTTTTTATTCGCCTATTGCCACAACAGCGCCAGCTCAAATTACTTTCAAAATATTCAACAGAATGTTTATTAAATATTAAAGCTATACAGTTCGTACAATTTGAGAGACTATTAAGCATTTAGGACGGAGTAAATTGCATCATTCCTGACATCATTAATTATGATGTCAGCTTTCCTGTCTTCTTCTTCTTCTTCATCTTTTCATTCGCTGATCATACCGCCAGTCCTGTAAGTGACTATCGACATGATCATAAGCGTTAAGTGCGTAGATCCATGGTTTATTAGAGTGCACCGTGCGGCCTGGAACCTCCGTCTTCAGCACTCGAGGTTTCTGTCAGGGTTACCTCACCCTTACCTCCTTTAGTCGCCTCTTACGACACGCAGAGGATACGGAAGCCCCACCTACAGAGCTTGCCTGTGGCATAATTGATTAAGATGTCATATGAACGAATAAGAAACTGGAGTCATCAATTGTTTGTCATATCCAAACATGCCTAAAGTATTCATTTATGACCAACATGCATACCTAGTGCTGTATATTAATAGGCTTGAGAAAGTCTATCTATGATTGTGGTAATCTTAAATATCAGCATTTATTTAAAGATCCAATAGCTTATGTATTTATACATATTACTAATGGAAGTCAGAGAACAACATGATTCTAGTGGGCCGATACTCGTATTTGAGCTTCGATTCTTATCTATGTATGCACTCATAGTCAAGAGGATTGAAATTAGAAATTCCAAAACTATTTTACAAAAATTTATAATTTGAGGGCAGAATTCACAAGTTTTTGCAGAGAAATTACATACCATATTCACTTAGGAATTCCTTCAGCAATCCTTGACCAAGTGAGGTCACTATAGGTGGCAGTCCCTTTGATTTTGTGGTTTATTGGCTCCATGTTGATAGCCTAGTGCTAGTGATAGTGCATGGCGAGGGTTGTAGAACTTGTGATGCCAGTCTGGGGTCTGAAATTTTACTAGTCGCAAATTTACTAGGTATTTACCCAATAATTAAATTGTGTGCAATCATGTGTTAAATACCATTTGTTTTCTTATTACTAGATAAATTAATGTCAAGTTTTTTATTCGCCTATGGTCACAACAACACTCAGCTGAAATTAGTTTCAAAATATTCAACAGAATGTTTCTTAAATATTAAAGGTATACATTTCGTACAACTTGACAGACTATTAAGCATTTAGGACGGAGTAAATTGCATCATCCTGACATCATTAATTATGAAATTAGTCTGCCTGTGGCATAATTGATTAAGATGTCAGATGAACGAATAAGAAACTGGAGTCATCTATTGTTTGTCATTTCCAAAACATGCCCTAAAGTATGCATTTATGACCAACATGCATACCTAGGGCTGTATATTAATAGGCTGAGAAAGTATATCCATGATTCTGGTAACTTAAATATCAGCATTTATTTAAAGATCCAATAGCTTATGTATTTTTACATATTATTGATGGAAGTCAAAGAACAACATGATCCTAGTGGGCCGATACTCGTATTTGAGGCTTCGGTTCTTATCTATGTTTGCACCCAATAGTCAAGAGGATTGAAATTAGAAATTCCACAATTATTTTTACAAAAAATTATAATTTGAGGGCAGAATTCACAACCTTTTGCAGAAGAATATTACATACAATATTCACTTACGAATTCCATCAGCAATCCTTGACCAAGTGAGGGTCACTATTTGTGGCAGCCCCTTTGATTTGTGTGGTTTATTGGCTCCATGTTGATAGCCTAGGAAATGTGTGCATGGCGAGGGTTGTAGAACTTGTGATGCCAGTATGGGGTCTGAAATGGACAGATAATGTCTGATGGAAAGAAATTAGGTTCCATGTATCTGGAATTTCTGTATAAAAATGAGTAGGTAGTAACAATGCATCAAGCCCCTTAGATTACCAAGATTTTACAGATATATAAGCTATTGTCTTGGTGAATGCATGTTCATGGAGACACATGCATTGCAATACTAAATCACACTCGCATCCATGTACTGTTTGTACACCTGGATTTGTTCAATCATTATTTTTCTTTAACTTCCATAGAGCATTGTTGGTTTACTCTCTGTTATATCATATTTATAGAATTACCAGTCACAACACTTCCTCCTACTAGTAAGAGCACAGAAGGCATCACTACATGTGTGTAAGGTTTAATTTAATTGTTTGCTTGGTTTACTTCCTTCATGCGTATTGCCTTTGAAATGTGTGCATGACGAAGGTTGTAGAACTTGTGATGCCAGTATTGTGTCTGAAACAGGCAAACTACTATAGTCAGATTTATAATTGTCCCATTCCAATATAAATGTGTCAAATTTAGCATAATATCTGATGGAAAAGAAAACTGGGTTGAACATATCTGAATTGCTCTAAAAGGATTAGTAGGCAGTAACAATGCATTGAGGCAATTACATTGCCAAAATACACTTGACTTCTCCAAGATTTTCCAGATATATAAGTTATTGTCTCGTTGATTGTATGTATACTGAGACACATGCATTGCAATTACCAAATCACACTTTCATCCATGCATTGTCTGTCCCACCTGGATTTTTGCCATCATCATTAGTTTTCTTTAACTTCCATATAGCATTGTTTACTCTCTCTTATATCCTATTTATAGAATTACCAGACGCAACACTTCCTCCTACTTAGTGAGAGCACAGAAGCCATCACTACAGGTGTGTTATGTTTGCTTTTAATGAATTATCTCAATTTAATAATTTGCTCAAATGTAGGAAAATTTGTTTAGCAGGTGAAGTGTTTAACAATGTATGTGAGACAATGGTTCTGATACATACTATGATCGTAGTGTGTGTTAAATTCCGCAAAGATTACATAACTTAGTTTTCTCGCCTTTTCATAATAAACACTTTGCTTATGTATGCCCAGTATCATTCATTATCTTAGTATAAAGACTTAAATAATGTTATTCACTTCTTAATTTTAAGAGATATAATTAAATGTTAATGCAAAATCGAATACATATTTCAAAGTTTCTCAAAATATTATCGACCAGATCAATAAAAGAAAACATTGTGATATCACTAATGCAAATGATGAAAATGAGTTGGCACTTTGGCATCAAAATGGCTTCCATGTTTTAATAAATTGATCGTCAAGTCAATATGAATGATAAAATGCATATCAGCGAGTAAGCAATGGTTTACATTTTACTAGTCACTAATTTCTTAGGTATTTTAGCAAATTATTAAATTGTGTGCAATCACGTGATAGATAACTTTTTTATTCTATGTTACTAGCCATATTTAATGTCAATTTTTTTTGTATTCGGCTATGGCCATACAGCGTCAGCTCAAATTAGGTTCAAAATATTCAAAACATTGTTTATTAACTAGTAAATGCCTACATTTTGTACAACTTCACAGACTACTGAGCATAATAAGACAGACTAAATTGCATCATTCATGACGTTATTGATTATGACGTCAGCCTGCCTGTGACATAGTTGATTAAGATGTCATAGGATCGAACTGAGGAACTGGAGTCATCAATTGTTTGTCAATACATTTGTCAGACATGCTTAAAGTATGCATTTATGACCAACGTGCATACCTAGTGCTGTATGTTAATAGGCTTGAGAAAGTCTATCCATGATTCTGGTAATCTTAACTCTCAGCATTTATTTATAGATCTAATAACATATGTATTTTTGCATATATTGATGGAAGTCAGAGAACAAACTGATTCTAGCCGGCCGATACTAGTATTTTGAGCTTCGATTCTTGTATATTGTATGCATTCAATTGTTAAAAGGATTAAAATTAGAAAATCCACAATTTTTTTTAAAAGTTTTACAATTTTACAGGAGAATTCAAAACATTTTGCAGAGAACACTAGGTTCAATATTAACTTACAATTCCCATCAGCAATCCTTGACCAAGAGAGGGTCACTATATGTGGCAGTCCGTTTGATGTTTGTGGTTTGCTTCCTCCATGGTTGATAGCCTGCAAAAATGTGTGCATGCAGAGGGTTGTAGAACTTGTGATGCCAGTATGGTGTCTGAAATGGACAGGAAATGTCTGATGGAAAGAAACTAGGTTCCATGTATCTGAATTTCTGTATAAATATGAGTAGGCAGTAACAATGCATCAAGCCCCTTAGACTACCAAATTAAAATTTTCCTTCTTCAAGATTTTACAGATATATAAGCTATTGTCTTGGTGAATGTATATTCATGGAGACACATGCATTGCAATAACTAAATCACACTCGCATCCATGTACTGTATGAACACCTGGCTTTGGTCAATCATTATTTTTCTTTAACTTCCATTGAGCATTGTTGGTTTACTCTCTGTTATATCACATTTATAGAATTACCCATCACAAACACTTCCTCTATTAGTAAGAGCACAGAAGGCATCACTACAGATGTTTACGGTTTAATTTTGATTGTTGCTTGGTTTACTTCCTTCATGCTTATAGCCTTTTGAAATGTGTGCATGACGAGGATTGTAGAACTTGTGATGCCGGTAGTGTGTCTGAACTGGACAAATTCTATTGTCAGATATATAATTGTTCATTCCAATATAAATGTGTCATGTTTAAAATAATATCTGATGGATAGAAACTGGGCTGAACACATCTGGAATTGCTCTAAAGGAATTAGTAGACAATGCATCAAGACGATTACATTACCAAAATGCATTTGAGTTCTCCAAGATTTTCCAGATATATTAGTTATTGTCTCGTTGATTGTATGTACATCGAGGTATGCGTATTGCAATTACCAAATCACAGTTTCATTCATGTACTGCATGTCCACCTGGATTCCTGGCATCATCATTATTTTTCCATACCTTCCAACGGCGCCCAGTCAAATTAGTTTCAAAATATTCAACAGCATGTTTATTAAATAGCAAAGAATTACAAAGACATACAATTCATACAAGTGCCGGACCATTTGAGATTTGGTGACGGTCTATATGGAACCCTTTTTGATGTAATGATTGTGACGTCATCATACACGCGCTGATCTGATTATGACGTCATACGAGGGCTGATGATGGATGGATACTCTGGAAAGGTGAATTGCGATTTGCTATATAAGGATGTTACGACACATGTAGCATGAACATTCTGTCACTTTTATGAGTTTCAAAATCAATATATTGAATTGGTTAACTCCGTTTTTCTTCACTAATTTGTAGATGTTACAGTTCCTTTCATAATCACTTATATTACCTACTTATTTTGTACTTACCTAGTCCAATACGAGCTTTGTGCTTTCAAATATGTATGTTTTTCCTGGGGAATTGCTACATCAATGGAGGAATTAGATTTTAGCTATGCCCCGCCCATATCTAGCTAAGCTCCACCCACACATCATTTGATCGATCGAACACTGAACTCTCTGATTCTCAATTTCCAGAAAGCTATACAGGTACGCTGTTGAACAGCATGTTTATTAAGTACTAAACATACAATTAAGCGTGTAAGACGGACTAAATCGAATCATTCATGACGTAATTGATTATGGCGTCAGCCTACGCGTCATGTGGTTAATTATGGCGTTATATTATTGATTGAGAAACTTGATTCCTCCATTATCATTCCTTACAGACGTTTTCTCAAGTTTCAGGTGTTGATGCCCTTCATTTTATCTCATTGTAGGTACAAGTAACACTACAGAAGATCTTATGAAAACAACGACAACCACCTCTAGCGTGCTCTTGGAATGGAACTTATCATCTCTCAATCAAGCAAACAATGTCATCACCATTGTGGATGGTGTGCAACTTAGGGTAGATGGTGTATTTAATACCACTTCTAATCAACTGATCTTTGGGAGGAATGAACCACATCACTTAGTTGTGCAGAATCTGCCTGTAAATCATTGCTTAATTAACCTGGGAATGTGCAGTAACGGCTTCACTATTGAGTTAGGGGTGATATTCCAGAGCTTAATAGAGAACACCTTCCTCATTTCAACTGGGGGTGAAATTCCCAATGCGCCTGGTATAGCCATGGTGTACAGGTATGGAGGTATTCATGTTATTGTTTCCACAACAACCCATACATGGTATGCGACTATACAGCAGCCACCACAGATCAACGAGCGATACGATTACGTAATCACCTGGCAGTTGAATCAACAATTACGTGTATATGTTCAAAACGTGCTGATTGCGGAGAGTGTGGCCCCAGTCATTCAACAAAACAATAATATAGTTTCAGTTGACGGAGTATACTTTTTGTGGAGCAGTACCACAATTACAGCGCGGCAAACCTTTCATGGTGTACTTCATACATTGAGGATTTGGGGATTAGAGAGAAATCAGCTGGAGATCGACGGTCTTATAAATCCAGGTAAGGGAATCATGTGTGTTAGAGCGCTCTCCCTCCCTCCCTCCCTCCCGTCCATCCGCTCCCCTTCTCGCTCTCTCTCTCTCTCTCTCTCTCTCTCTCTCTCTCTCTCTCTCTCTCTCTCTCTCTCTCTCTCTCTCTCTCTCTCTGTCTCTCTCTCTCTCTTTCCCCCTCCCTCCCTCCCCTACCCTGCCCTCCCCTCCCCTCCCCTTCCTCTCTCTCTCTCTCTCTCTCTCTCTCTCTCTCTCTCTCTCTCTCTCTCTCTCTCTCTCTCTCTCTCTCTCTCGTACATGCGTGTGTATGTGCGTGCGTGTACGCGCGCATGCATGCATATTGCTCCTTGCCGTAAAGTCATGAAGATGTGTGATAAATGAGGTCAAAACGTATATATATATATATATATAATTACTGTATTCTGCTCTGCTTCTGTAGTAGTAGAAACATTCTACTGCGGCAATCAGCCCTTCTTTGCTTTTGCCCACTGTGGCTCAGACAAAAATCTTTAGCTCCCTATTAAATGTGCGCTGATTTTAGAAATATGTCTTATCTAGGCCTATTTAATCCTTTCAGCTGAAGCGACCACTACAGAAGCAGCACCACCAACTGAACCTATTACTTGCCCTACTGAACGGCCTATTACTTGCCCTACCGTGACACCTATTACCTGCCCAACTGAGCTGACTGGAGACACATGCCCAGCCGGATGTATCAAGGAAGGTATATATACACCATATCATTTTAATCTTTGCTAATCATGTTTTATATCTTAATCACATGAAGAACGATTTGAAAAGCTGATAAACATTTCGAACGTAGGCTTAATCTTGTTTAAACTTGAATTGTATTTGTATCGGGTATTTAGTCGTAGAACCAGTTTGACACTTAAACATGCCCTTACATATTGGATTACGTTAACTATGTCGTGCGCACGCGTGCGAGATAGGCAATCGTAAGCTGGACCAGGACATCTATATCCTTTAGCATTTCGGTCACTTCCAACATCACCTAGACTGACAGCAGGATCTTGGTCAGCTCTGCCACATAACCATGCCGTAGATCAGAGTATGGTGACCTCTGTCTGTCTATCTGTCTGTTGTCTGTCTGTCTGTCTGTCTGTCTGTCTGTCTGTCTGTCTGTCTGTCTGTCTGTCTGTCTGTCTGTCTTTCTGTCTGTCTGTCTGCCTGCCTGCCTGCCTGCCTGCCTGCCTGCCTGTCTGTATGTATGTCTGTCTGTCTGTCTGTCTGTCTGCCTGCCTGCCTGCCTGCCTGCCTGCCTGCCTGCCTGTCTGTCTGTCTGTCTGTCTGTCTGTCTGTCTGTCTGTCTGTCTATCCGAGACTTATCTCTGTTATCCTATGAGATCGAATCACCAAATTTGGCACACACGTTCATGTTAGTTTACGGTCAAAAGGTCAAACATCGAACTTACTGGATCGCTTCGTGCATGCCAGAATATACATCATCGTGGATAACTCTGCAATGTAAGAAGGTAAAATGACCAAATTGTTTCAGATATACCCCGCCCATCTCTAATTAAGCTCCACCCACACCTCGCTCATATTGGAATCGATCGATCTATGGCAGCAACATCGTCCAGTCAAATTAGTTTCTAAATATTCAACGGACTGTTTATTAAATAGAAAAGAGTTCAAAAGACATACGATTTTGAACATAATCGGATTGAAAGGCATTGCTTCCAGAAGCAACAATGTCTTCAAATAATATTCAAGAAATTCGTTGTATTTTGTTTTGGAAACTCGTTAAGTCACTGTAGAAGCAGTTAAACCGACAGAACCACCTGTCACGTGTCCTACTGTAACACCTGTTACCTGCCCTACTGAGTTCCCTCCAGGCACATGTCCGAGTGGTTGTATCAAAGAAGGTATATAAACGATTGTGTATGCTTTCTAATCTTATTAGCTTTATTCTCATGAAATGCGATACGTATAGTTGGCTGTAATTTTATTTGACGGACAGTTTTAATTATCTGCCCTCTAGCACAATACGACACTGATTATTAATATAATTTTATTATTTTTGTAAAGAAAACAATGATTTGACGTTACGTTCGAAAAGGAAAACGTTTCTAAACGTTTTAAATCTGCAAACTATGACAATCTGCTGTTTCCGGATTGATTACGTCATATAACATAAAAACTGAAAAAGCCAATTTTGCACTTGAAGAGAACCCTGGAACGTTTTCCATCTCGATAAATGTCATTTCAACTCCCGCTTTTGCTTAAAACGTCAAATGAACAAGGAAAGTTCTAGTCATATGAAATGTCATTGTTTTAAATCGAGGAACACATGGCATGCAAAGCGGTCGTTGTTTATCTAAATGTAAATCATTCGTGGAGAAGAGCTAAATCCATGGACAGATCCATTTCTTGCTATTCTCCGCCCATTTATGGCTAAGCTCCGCCCACTTTTTAAGAGTGTTGGAATCGATTTGAATCTATGAAACCTCATTTCCCAGAATTTACAGTCTAAGCTTTTATGACTAAATTACAGGCAAGCTGTTGAATATTTTGAAACTAATTTGACTGGGGGCGTGGGAGGGGGATGGGTGGGGTGGGGTGGTTGCTGCCTATGGCAACAATAGCTCTCACACAAATTAGTTTCAAAATATTCAAGAGAATGTTTATTAAATCGTACGTTGATCAAAGATACAGTTTGTACACTAGTAACGGACTTTTTCAATTTCCGTAACAGAGCGATACGTCATTGTGATTGTGACGTCAGCTAACTAGTGATGTAAATGATTATGACGTCATATACTTGAGTTGCAGATAGGATCCTTCCATTTGCCTACATAGCCAAAATATTTAAATGGAATCAGTATTATTTCAAAGAACTAACTTAGAGATCCCCAAAGGGTAGTCAGTACATGCTTCCATTCTATTAGAGGAAATTAACAACACGTACCCATCCATGCTTCCATTCTATTAGATGAAATCAACAACGCATAGCCGTCCATGCTTCCATTCTATTAGACGAAATCAACAACACATAACCATCAATGCTTCAATTCTAGGCTATTAGACGAAATCAACAACACATAGCCACTCATTCTTCCATTCTATTAGACGAAATCAACAACACATGACCATCCACGCTTCCATTCTATTAGAGGAAATCAACAACACAACCGCCCATGCTTTCATTTTATTAGAGGAAATCAACAACACATAGCCGTCCAAGCTTCCATTCTATTATACGAAATCAACAACATATAGCCGCCCATGCTTCCATTCTATTAGACGAAATTAACAACACATAATCGCCCATGCTTCCATTCTATTAGACGAAATCAACAACACATAACCATCAATGCTTCAATTCTAGGTTATCAGACGAAATCAACAACACATAGCCACTCATTCTTCCATTCTATTAGACGAAATCAAAAACACATAACCACCAATGCTTCCATTATATTAGAGAAATCAACAACACATAACCGCCCATGCTTCCATTCTATTACACGAAATCAACAACACATAACCGCCCATGCTGCCATTCTATTAGACGAAATCAACAACACATAACCATCAATGCTTCAATTCTAGGCTATCCGACGAAATTCTTCCATTCTATTAGACGAAATCAACAACACATAGCCACTCATTCTTCCATTCTATTAGACGAAATCAAAAACACATAACCACCAATGCTTCCATTCTATTAGACGAAATCAACAACACATAGCCACCCACGTTACCATTCTATTAGACGAAATCAACAACACATAACCGCCCATGTTTCCATTCTATTAGACGAAATCAACAACACATAACCGCCCCTGCTTTCATTCTATTAGACGAAATCAACAACACATAACCGTCCATGCTTTCATTCTATTAGACGAAATCAACAACACATAACCGTCCATGCTTTCATTCTATTAGACGAAATCAACAACACATAACCGTCCATGCTTCTGTTCTATTAGGCGAACTCAACAACACATCGGCGCCAGATCCGCCACGCAACCCAGTTGTTACAGCGGAGACATATGATAATGGCCAGAAGGCTCGGTTCGTCTGCACATTTGAGAGGAATCCCGGATCAGCTCTCGTTACTGCCGTCACCTGGTTCTCAAATAATGTGATAATAGCGAGACGGGTGGTCGGTACGGCCAGTAGAGCTGTCCTTGAGCCGACAGAGATTGACCAGGAAACGACGTATGGGAAGACGGTAAATAAACCACACACACGCACGCACGCACGCACGCACGCACGCACGCACGCACGCACGCACGCACGCACGCGGGGAAGAGAGCATTGCAATCGGATCTTGGCTCAAATCTTAACACAATAATCGTACGGCGAAAGAGGTCTTTAAGACTTTGGTCGAAAGAGGGCCTTAAAGACTTTGGCCGTTATTCAGATGTAAAAAGTCGGATGCCCATCGAATCAGTTTCTGAATTTATGGATGTCTTGAAAACTACTGATACGGTTTGAGACAGATTTTAGCACAATAAAAAGCGGTGTTGCGGTACAACGTGATTCCACAACTTTGGTCGTGATCTGAAAAATCCCAAAAATCCGGAAAGTTAAAAAAAAATTACAATGTTACAAAAATGGGAGAGCGAGTGTCTGCAATCAGTGATTGCTGTTGTTTATACGTTTTTCTTGATCGTAGTGCCTTGGCAACTGGTTATATCGGATGATATGATCCCTTGGTCTTATGTGAAAAAATAAAGGAAAGGTGGAGCCGCGTGGCCCGGCCAACCTTTTGCAACAAAGAAATGGATGAATTCAGTATTAGCTATATCCCGCCCATTCGTAGCTAAACTCTGCCCACGCTTTGTCCGTGTTGGGATTGATCGAACCCTGAATTTCCTGAATCTCATTTTTCAGAAAACTATACAGGTAAGTTGTTGAATATTCTGAAACTAATTTGATTGGGTGCTGTTGCTGCCTAAATATTCAACGGACTGTTTATTAAATAGAAAAGAGTTCAAAAGACATACAATTCGCAAAACATGACGCCCTTTTCCGCCTTTATGAAGAACTTACATACGTCATTCATGGCGTGATTAATAATGACGTCAGTCTACGTGTGACGTAGTTGATTATGACGTCATATGATTCAACAATGGACTGTATTCATCTACTGGGCTGTGACATTCATCCTGGGAGCCCTCAGATGGCTGCACCATTGATGAATTCCGGAACACGGCCCTGGCCAAATCTATATACCATTGATAGACTATATAGTGCTCCTAACGTACTCCTTATGTAGCTAGGAAAATGATACAATAACCCATATTTCCTTTGAATGCTTATTGTAGTTATTATCATATTTCTGAGGTGTTCTGTTGTTCGTTATGCAGATATGTTGTGCAGTTCAATCAGTGACGTCTGGTGCGTGTGGTGAGTTCTCCAGTGTGGCCATACGTAGTGTCCAATGCGTCGAACTTAGGATGGTAAGGGGTCATTATATATGTTGTCATCATATTAAGTGTAGTACAATTTAAAAGATATTCTGTTGAATATTTGTGCATACTGTTTATAAATTGAATTTTCAGTAAGGGTTTCCTGTCGAATTTGTTTCATAATATCCAGCAACAGACCTGTATTTTTGTCTTAAAACTGATACACCGGTGTCGAACGTGTTAAAGAGCTTCGGAATATCTCTGACAGCTATGTATGTCTACAGGTATGCGTGTGCTATCAACGCATTATGCATGTGACCCTGGCGCACACAATGTCAACAATGAGCTATTCCACTGTATACATCCGTCATGTGACGTCATAATCAACTAGGTGACGTATAAAATGACATCACAATCAATGATGTCATTATGACTTCATGAATGACGTAGATAAGTACGTCACGAACGCATAGTTGAAGACGGACTATGCGTTGTTGTACGAATTATATGTATTTGCTATTTAATAAATATCATGTTGAATATTTTGAAACTGATTTGACTAGGCGCTGTTGCTGCCAGCAACCGCACCCGGTCAAATTATTTACAAAATAGTCAACAGCTTACCTGTATAGTTTTCTGAAAATTGATAGTTAGAGAGTTCAGGGATCGATCGATCCCAACACTATCGTGATGTGGGTGGAGCTTAGCTAGAGATGGGCGCGGCATAGCTAAAATTGGAAAGTGTCCATTCCACAAGGTTGTCAAATTGAACCTTTCTCGAAATAGCATTTTTCTGCGTCATCTCGAGTCTTGGCCACGTCCTTAAATCAAATAACCCAGTCTCAGTTATTTACCAGTTAAATGGGCATTGTCAGGTATCTTAACCGATATACACCTGTATGTCACTTTCAGACGCTAATTACCGATTCCGTGAGTGTAACAGAGGGTCAGAATACACCAGGAGTCATCCAAATAAACTTTGCTATGCATCCATACTTGCTGTGCGTCAGTCGTTTTGGTAGTGCATGTCGTGTCGCGATTCAAACAAGTGTGGCTGGCAGAGTTCGGCCAAACCGGCGTTGTCCTGGCGGTTATTCGGTACCAGAATTAGTCGTCACATCACAGGTAACGTTTTTCACCAGTAAATTTTATAACATTTTATTTTATTCGATTTCAATGATAATAAGAAATCGCTAAGCGTTGTGGTCAAATGTGTTTTATGCATACATTTGCTAGAAATCTATCATCTGCATATTTGTGTTGCATATTTGCTGTTACTTCTCCAGGGTATTGACTGTGGTCGTGTGATAGAGTCTACAACGATAGATTCTTTCAATGTCACCGTGGAGGTTCAAGCCACAATTGACGGGGTCATTGATTCCTTAAAGAGACCTGGAGTTCAGATTTCTTGTGTCACATACTCAGAGACTATCACGACTCCTCAGATCAATCATGTGCTTGGTAATGTGCAGGTACGTTTAATGGCCATTGTCTTGAGTCATGGGTGCGCTAAATTCAGGAATATACGCCCATGTATTCACGCATATGCAGATACATTCGCGCATGCGCACATCGTTGCCAATATTGCTGTCATATGTATCACACTCCTTTAGGCCCCTATTAAAGTCTCGTTCCCACTGAGATCATACAAAACTCGTTTGATACGAAATGGCACTACGTTTGAGATACACCATATCTTGGATCTTAACTCTTTCACTGATGAATTCCCCATATCTCATTTTCAACACTACCATACAGGAAAATTGTTGAATATTTGGAAATTAATTTTACCGGAAGCCATTGCTGCCTTCAACAGAATAAATATTATATCTGAAAAAATATACTTTTTTCAGGGATTTATCGGTAAATGTGTTAACTGATGTTTCTGGCTTTCTGTTGAAGCTATGCGAATATCATTTCAACTGTTGTACTGTACTCATAAAATATTATTATATCATTCACTTCCTGGCGCATTCCTTTATCTGTAGCAGAATTATTTACATTTAAACATAGCGTAGATGTTGAACTGTAGTCATCTCCATAATGTGTGCTATCATGGATGTGGCAATACAATACATTACAGTATGTAATAATTATCATGGTGGCAGCCACACCATCCACTCGAATTAGTTTCAAAATATTCAAGATCTTAGCATATATGACTGCTTTTACACCGACATGCCAAACTATGGATGGCAACGAAGTTATTGGTTTGATTGGCGTCTATCTAGTATATGATTACAGGTCACATTGACGCCATATCGAGGCTGGTTTATACGCTAGTCTGTTTTTGGTTACTTCCCCACTGTTACACTGGTGCCCATTAATCCTCCTGGGTAGAGAGAAGCAGCAATGAGTGAAGG
Organism: Chaetoderma sp. LZ-2023a; assembly: GCA_034401795.1. NCBI lineage: Eukaryota > Metazoa > Mollusca > Caudofoveata > Chaetodermatida > Chaetodermatidae > Chaetoderma > Chaetoderma sp. LZ-2023a. Next base: position 45,640,696 of record CM067369.1, on the reverse strand, counting down.
CGATTGCCTGTGTTTCCACCGATTGCGCGTCCGCCACCTGATCGGCTGATAATCGAGCGGGACTGACTATGGATGACACCGAAGAAGTTATTAGTTTGGTTGGCGTCTATCGAGTCCCTGATTACAGGTCCCGTGTATACTGCTGGGTGGAGAGAGGCGACGAGGAGTGAAGGAGATTGCCTATGTTTCCAGCCATCATCAATTGGCCGAACAGAGACGCGATCGCAGGTTTCACGGCTCTGCTCGTTACCGCCTCCTCTCTATGATAAAAAGCAAATAGTGGCATGCCACTTCACATGTAAAGATAGAATAAGATACGGTGAGTATTCTTTTTAAAAATATATACAATACCATGATAGACCATCTACTTGAACAATTTTCGTGAGTATTTAGAAAGAACGTCATGAATCTTGAATCTAACATCTCTGTCTAATTAGTTGATCCATCAAAAAGATTCTTAGAATATCCTTGTATGTTGAATTCACAGGTTTCGGTAGAAAATGGAGACAGACGCGCTACGTGCGCATCTACTGGCGACCCGCATATCAGAACGTTTGACGGATTGTAAGTGATCTTAACTAGATCTATTGATTGTGGGGGTAGGTCATTCAATTCAGATTTTATAATGCGTAGATCTAATATAACAGAAGGGCTTGGGGGTAGGTGTGGGGTGGAGGGGTTGGGGCTGGCTTGGTGGTTTGAAATCTGATTCGTCGTGAAATCAGCTAGAGGGATCCATTTCTAGCTATGCCCCACTCATTTATAGCTAAACTCCACCCATTTATAGCTAAGCTACTCCACTTTTATCAGTGTGTTCTATCAATTTATATACGGGACATTTAATCCGGAATTCCTGGAATTACAATTTCAAGGTACGCTGTTGTTGAATAGCGGTATGTTTTTACTAATTTCATGGGGCACTGTTGCTGCTTTGGCAAAAGTAAATAGTCAAAGACATACAATTCGTACATCTGACGGACTTTTCAATGTCGATGACGGAGCTAGATACGTCACTATGAGGTGTGACGAATCCACTTTTAGTGATGCCACGCCCATCTCTAGCTAAGCTACGCCCATGCTTTGCCCTTTGGGATCGATTTATATACTATGAATTCTGAATCCCCAGATTTCCAATTTCAAGGTAACTATAGAGGTAAGCTGTTGACTATTTTAAATGACTCCGTGCTGTTGCTGTCTATGATAGCAACAGCGCTCAGTAAAATTAATTTAAAAATATTCAGCAGAATGTTTCTTAAATACCGGTAGTAAAGATATAATTCTTACAACTGACGGACTTTTAGAAGTTCATGGCGGACTTAGTTTTGGCATTTCTTACACATTTTGATCGTGACGTCAGCCCACATGTGATGTAATTCATTATGACGTCATATACTTGAGTGACAGGTTGGATTCATCCATTGATTATGACGTTATATATTCGAGTAACAGCGCGGCTACACCCACATCCCATCACAACCCCATTGCAACGCTTTTGTACCAAAAGTGTGTGGTTCTTTAAGGTGGTCATATTACATAGTGACGCATCTAGCTCCGTCACGAGAATTGAAAAGTACGTTACGTGTACGAATTATATGTCATTGATGGATTTACTATTTAATAAAAATCATGTTGAATATGTTGAAACTAATTTGGCTGGGTGCTGTCATAGACAGCAACAGCACTCAGTCAAACTAGTATGAAAATATTCAACAGCTTACGTGTAGCGTTACCTTGAAAATGGGATTCTGGGAATTCAGGGTTGCAAATATATAAATGAATTCCCGCACCCAAAAGTGGGTAGGGCTTAGTTAGAAATGGGCGGGACATAGCTAGAAATTATCTATTTATCTATTGACCTCTCTTAATGGTTCATACAGCGCCCGTTATTGACATGTTTGACTGGCTATTTGAATCAATTTACATAATTAGTAATGTAATTAGTAATTATTCTATTTCAGTGGCTATAACAGTTTCGTTCAAGGGGAATTCGTGTTCTATCAACACAAGACACTACCATATGCTGTGAGTGTGTGTGTGTGTGTGCGTGCGTGCGTGCGTGCGTGCGTGCGTGCGTGCGTGCTTGCGTGCGTGCGTGCGTGCGTGCGTGCGTGCGTGCGTGCGTGCGTGCGTGCGTGCGTATGTGTGCGTGCGCGCGCGCGCGCGTGCGTGCGTGCGTGCGTGCGTGTGTGTGTACGGATTTATTGTAGGCCTAGAAGGATTCTATATCGGAGAATTTCGTTCAAGTTAGTGATTATTGTCCACCGTCGATTGACTGGCATAGCAACTCGACTCAGAGACAGTGGAGTCATATATAACTAGATGTATTTACACTGGCTGAGAAAATGACACGCCCGAGCAACATTGAAAAGGGTTGTATTTTAGCTTGATGTTTGGTTACAGGCCATGGCATATAATACACGGTTAACAATGCTTCTTGAACATATCTTCTGTTGGCCTGTAATACACATGCATTTCTCAAGACCACAGCGAAGGGCAGTTTTGGTTGGTTTGGTCATCAACGGGCTAAAATGTGTGGTCAAACATCTGCCACGATCATATAACAAATCATTGACAGTATTTGAACAGTCTTGCGCCTTCCTTGAGATGCCATTAGCCTGTAATAAGAGGCTTAATAGAGGTATCTATTTTTAGCTATGTCCCACCCATTTAAAACTAAGGTCCGACTACATTTCATGTGCGTTGTCTTGGTATAGAATTTGAACTCTGAATTCCAAGAATTCAATTTCACGGTAACAATATAGGTAAGCTGTTGAATATTTTGAAATTAATTTGGCTATGGATTGTTGCGAAGCAACAGTGAGCAGTCAAATTAGTTTCAAAATATTTAACAAAATGGTTATTAAATTGTAAATTCACCAAAGACATACGCTACAATTCATATACTAATGACGGACGTTTCAATTTTCCTGACGGATTTATATGACATCATGAATGGGAGGTTAGACCATTGATTACGTAATTGATTGTGACGTCAGATACTTGAGTGACGGATTGAATCCGTCTTATTGTCTTGAACGATTCCACTAGGTACACGCTCAACACGCACGATGCTCAAGCCGCAGTTCCGCCACATGTACATGCAGAGTCGCTGTCAAATCTGGCGATGACGTCATCTTGTTTACTGGTTGTCAGAGCAGGAGGCGTGGCAGGGGACGTGGACGTCGCACGTGGTATATGTCGATTGATTTGTACATGAATGGCGATCTGACTGAGGGCACGCGAATCATGCGTATGGGAAGTACTAGCAAATATGAGGTAAGATGCGGACCGTTTGACGAGTACGGTGAAGCTTAGTTAGCTTATATAGATCGTGTGGGGCCGCTGTGTGATTCCTTGTAATTTTTTGTAAAAAACAATTTAACAGCGGATCTATCATCTTGATGATCTCAATAACGAGAAAGAATTGTGTTCCATTTTTTAATCGGCTAAATACAAAATGGCCGCCAAATATCAAAATGGCGGATTTTCCGCTAGGATATCCTTCAAAAATGGCAATTGCTGAGAAGGATAATTACGCTTTTAGTGCACAGAGGTATTTATTTATTCCATACAGATTAATTCAAACATAACTATGAAAATGGCAAAGTCCACTATGACCGCCAAAATTAAAAGGTGGAGTATTTTCTATTTGGCTAGTAAATGCCAAAACATGATATCCTCAATGTGGTGTAACCTCATGTAATCAGAAATTTATATGGAGTTCATAGCAATTACTTATTACATGTCACTGATCATTTTAAAAGTAGATACAAAATTATTCATTATTTCTGGAAATGATAATGGTTATGAAATACTATAATGTCAATCACTAGAGACCAAACTGTTTTTAAAAAATAGTTGTCAAGGTCACTGTAGACGATATGAATCTTGAGTGTAATTGCTGATGGTCATTCTACTTCGGGTAGCATAGGTATTAGCGTGTGCGCCAATAGACAAAGTTTAAATCTTAATATTATAGTATATGAACACTATGTACGGATACCCTGCACAATTGTCATTCAGCGCTTTCTGGATAACTAAGCACTTTCTGATCAGTTTTGTCATTGCTACAATCAAATTCATAACAACCGCAGAGCGCTGTCCATGGAATGTTATTGTTACGACAACATGGATTGTTGCTGTTACAACATGGAGTGTTATTGTCACGACAACATGGAGTGTTATTGTTACGACAACATGGAGTGTTATTGTCACGACAACATGGAGTGTTATTGCTACGACAACATGGAGTGTTACTGTTACGACAACACGGAGTGTTATTGTTAAGACAACACGGAGTGTTATTGTTAAGACAATATGGAGTGTTATTGTTAAGACAACATAGAGTGTTATTGTTAAGACAACATGGAGTGTTATTGTCACGACAACATGGAGTGTTATTGTTACGACAACATGGAGTGTTATTGTTAAGACAACATGGAGTGTTATTGTTAAGACAACATAGAGTGTTATTGTTACGACAACATGGAGTGTTATTGTTACGACAACATGGAGTGTTATTGTTAAGACAACATGGAGTGTTATTGTTAAGACAACACGGAGTGTTATTGTCACGACAACATGGAGTGTTATTGTTACGACAACGTGGAGTGTTATTGTCACGACAACATGGAGTGTTATTGCTACGACAACATGGAGTGTTACTGTTACGACAACACGGAGTGTTATTGTTAAGACAACACGGAGTGTTATTGTTAAGACAATATGGAGTGTTATTGTTAAGACAACATAGAGTGTTATTGTTAAGACAACATGGAGTGTTATTGTCACGACAACATGGAGTGTTATTGTTACGACAACATGGAGTGTTATTGTTAAGACAACATGGAGTGTTATTGTTAAGACAACATAGAGTGTTATTGTTACGACAACATGGAGTGTTATTGTTACGACAACATGGAGTGTTATTGTTAAGACAACATGGAGTGTTATTGTTAAGACAACACGGAGTGTTATTGTCACGACAACATGGAGTGTTATTGTTACGACAACGTGGAGTGTTATTGTCACGACAACATGGAGTGTTATTGCTACGACAACATGGAGTGTTACTGTTACGACAACACGGAGTGTTATTGTTAAGACAACATGGAGTGTTATTGTTAAGACAACATGGAGTGTTATTGTTAAGACAACATGGAGTGTTATTGTTAAGACAACATGGAGTGTTACTGTTACGATAACACGGAGTGTTATTGTTAAGACAACACGGAGTGTTGTTGTTAAGACAACATGGAGTGTTATTGTTAAGCCAACATGGAGTGTTATTGTTACGACAACATGGAGTGTTATTGTTACGACAACTGTAGCCTTTTATGCATACGTTCTTACAACTGCATATTTACTAAATGACGTTGATAATCACATCAAGTGCTGGGCCATTCTAGCACTGTTCAGGCATAAAATGACCTGATTCAGCTTCAATCCTGCAATAATTACATGGAGAAGGTAAACATGGATGACCTCCACATGTGTTCCTACCCCCACCCCCACCCCACCCCCACCCCACCCCCCAATTCATTGTAGCGGCCGAAGAATATGACTCCAGTGATACCAAAGTTGGTGGTAAACTCTCTCCTTTAACTCTAGAGTTGGAGTAAACGAACCAGCGCAACTCGTTCATTTTTGCCTCTGTCCTAGAGTTGAATAGCAGGTATATCAATCAATCTATTTAAGCATCTGTGTTCGGAGAAGATAATTTCTCCGAGCCAAATGCCGATAATGATGTCAGAATCTCATCATCACACACGCCATGTGTATCTGGAAGCATCATTCCGTTGTTTGACCGGAAAATCGTCGGCACAAATCAGGACCAGTGAATGAGTGAAATCTAAGCAAGGCAGATACGCGTCTTGATCCAAGGTTATTGTAGATTGTTCTTGCCTGTACCTGTCTCATGGCATTGTATTTTCCTGTCTGAAACAATAGTTTAATTGAAAGCTTGTAGAGCACATATATCATTAAGATAAAGGAATCTGCATCAGGTAAGTGGATAGCAACTTTTCCCGTTACCAACTTGTGCTGGAACGCAACAACTGTATAGTGTCTGGTTCTTCTTGACTGTGTGTTCTAAGCAGATCTGGTACACCAATATTACCGTTGGTGCTTGTACCGGCTGTGACGAGTAATCTCTGTAGCTTACTTTTTTGTAGGTTATTTTAGTCCAATGTTTTTGAGTAAGGTATTCAGTAGTCAGGATTTGTTTTGATATCCTGTAAAAGGCATTTCCGAGATATATTGCCGAGTGTTGATTTACCTCTTGTACGTTTTGTCGCATTTACTTTTTTAGTCATGTTTCTAGATACCGATCAAATACAAGTCAAACTTCCTCAAAGGTAGAGCTTGCTTGGACAAGTTTGTCAATGAATACGTTCGCAAAGTCGGCACAGGTAACTATATCTGAAGTTTTGGAAATTACATTAATCAAACTCATGGTATCTATGATTTTAACAGAGTTGCTTTGTTCAGTAGGTGAATCCGTGCTTGACACAGCTGAGCGATATGACAAGGCATTGCTACCACCTGGAACCAGATGCAGTATTTTGGCCTAATTATATGCAGAAGATGTATTCCATCGAGTGCAAACATGGCACTAGGAATGATGCCAAATTCATAAGTGTCAATACATTATTTTACATAGAGATCTGGGCAACTTCTTACGGCAATCACAAATCGCATAGCATCTTCTATCCTCTGCTTTTCACAAGTTTGTCACCAGCCTTAACATTCAGCACTGCATTAGCTGTCATCAATGCGCCAATGTGTCTACATTTCATCTGATCACATACTGAACTTTGCCATTTACCAGGCGTTCACGTGCGACTGACTCCAATACCCGCTGACTCATTTCAGCTGGTTGTAAGCCTCTCATTAATGTTGTAACTTTTGATTTACAACTGCCTTTGTCAGAACGTTATAACGGTCACGGTTTGAAGTGTATGTGGTGGAAAATGGATCGCCATGATCTACAATCACTCGCTTCATCTTTACAAATCGTTATGGGACCTTGAGTTTAGGATTTTCATGCTTGATAGCATGGTCTTGAGCTACTGATATGAATCCTGCAAATCCCTTTGTAACACAAAAATTCCCATTCACAATTTTTTCACAGATTTCTGGGTGTTTCAGCTTAGTGCTTTTTATATTTTATATGTAGAGGGGACGAAGGGGCGAGCATATTTTATGTAGTCATGTGGCAAAGAAGTATTTCATAAGTTCTTCAGTGCTGTCCAGATGGAAATTGATGTCTTCAGCTCCAGTTACTCTAATAAACATTAGTATCGTCTCAAATTGTTTTCTGTTTAGTTTCTCTGGTTTTATATGCAAATCAATTCTTGCGAAGCTGTAGCATAAGCAAGTGAGTTCTTAAGCGATATGTGTTTAATTAAGCACTTGATTGGCGAGTTACTGATACATTTCCGCAGAAGTTGCATTTAAACCGCTTGAAGCATTATGTACCACAATCCCAATTTTACGGCAATCATACAGAAATAATTTAAATATTTTTGAAATTAATGTACTTGGTCATATTGCCGTTTCAACGGCTCCCATGCAGTTAAATTAGTGCCATGGCGTATTTCTCACATTGTAAATGATTTCTTGTCTTTCGTCCTTGAGCTGAACGTATTAATATACTAATCATAAGTATTAATTGTCAATTGTTTTCATACAGTTCATGTATATCGATGCAATGAATAAATATATGGTCATTTAGTATCACACATATAGACCAATAGCTATAGTATATATGAAAGTAATGATGAATTCACAGTCGGTGAAATATGTTGTAAGACAGATGCCACATTTAATTCTGATGCCAATATTACCTAAAACTCAAGAACATATTGTTTTTACAAAGATTTGACACGGAATTGAAATATCTGACATAGTGTCCTGCTTTAAAAGAGTAAACATCTTCGTCAGCCCAACCAGTTCCTGTATCATACAGAGGTAGATGTATGATTAGTCGAGAAGGGGTGGTGTGTGTGCTCGTTTTTTATGCATTCAGTTTCGGAAAATCTGGGTGGTTTTTTTTCTAAATTAGATAGATGCTCTAGAAACAATTTCTTGCATTTTGACAACAAATGCTATCTTAATTAAGTTACTACAGATAATATAGTCGGCTGGCGACGGTGCTCGTTTTTACGGTTTTAGAATCGTTTCTCAACATTTTCAAATGAAAGACCAATTACGAACGAGCAATTTAGCATTCAAGACATAGTCTATATATATTTTGAAGGTAATTTGGTGTAAAGCCTTAATTTGTGGGATTCCTAATTTGCATAGTTGCCGTATGTATAATAAACTGCATCTTAATACTATTGCCGATTTACTAAAAGCATTTTATGCACATAATTTCGTCTTTTAAATTAGTAAATCTATCAGCTATTTTTTTTAATATGGTGTCCGCTAGAATACTGAGCATTCTAGATGGCTGCGATAGAGTTTATGTATGAAACTCAATTGTTGTGTTATAGGTTGTCTTGCCGACCGGTACCGTGGTTACAGTGTTGTTGATACGTGGAGGGTTCATGAATTTGTGGGTCACTGCATCGTCTGTTGATTATCAACAGTCTGAGGGTAAGTCACTTGGCTTAGTGATAGAGATAACCTTTGCTAAGTGTGTCTGTCAATCTTTTCTACATTTCAAAAAAGCTAAGAAAATCTAAACAGTTCGCGGACAGTATATTAGCAACAAAATACGAGAACACACACACACACACACACGCACGCACGCACGCACGCACGCACGTACGTACGCACGTACGCACGCACGCACGCACGCACGCACGCACACGCACGCACGCACACACACACACACACACACACACACACACACCACCACCACCCCATTCCCACACACCACCAACACCCCTACACCCACCCCCACCCCCAACCCACCACGCCGCCCCTACCCCAACCCCACCCCACCTAACCCCGCCCCATCCCAAGAAGGTATACAGATGGCATTTTAATATTTGTGGAAGTTGTAATTTGGATTTTATTAGATATTCATAAATCCCACCAATATTAAGAATGCATGCGCAAATCTGACGATGAAATTTGTTACAGTTTCGCAGAGATATTTCTTATTTAGTGAGAGCTTAGGTTTCAACAATAGGTCTGTATAAACAAACATTATTAATTAGCGACTTAAATTTCTTTGATGTATGATTACTGTTTTGCGGCTGTGGTAGTAGAAACACAGTAGAAACAGCTGCAATCAGTCCTTCTTCACGTTTGGCCACTGTGTCTTGTCTTCAGCCGAAATCCTTAGCTTCCACAGGTCTATTCTTCACTTGAGTGTACCGAGTCCTGCTTTCTTGAGGTCACATAAAAATACCTATTGTGGGTACTCCAGTGCAAGGTCACATTTTACGTTTTTGCACCGAGCCACTGATAATTCACAGTAGTATAAGGGAGATCAGGGTAATATGTTTATACACATTATATTTGGCAACGGCCGATTTTGGTAAAATGCAAAATGATGTGGGAGTGAGCTATCGATACCAATACCGCTACGACTACCAATATCGCTCCACTACCACGATCACCATCACCACCAACAACAACAGCTCTACTCCCCCCCCCCCATTAGACCCCCACCCGCACCCACCCCCGGCAGTAGTACTACTACTACTACTACTACTACTACTACTACTACTACTACTACTAGATGATGATAATGACGACGACGATAACCACAGAGATATTTCCAAGAGTTCGGAAGTCTTTATTGGATCGAAATCCCCCCTTGTTTACTGAGCGCCATTCTTCTTTCCATCATCATCATCATCATCATCATCATCATCATCATCATCATCATCATTATCAGTCATCGTCACTGCTGTCGTTTTTATCGTCGCCCCCACAACCACCACCATCAGGCCCACCAGGCCCACCAGCGCCACCTCCACCATCCATCGCCATCACCACCTCACCTTCTGTTCTCGTCAGTGCTTTTTCTCTGTTAGCAGTCTTCCCCATCACCCTAGTGTCCTGGTTGGGGTTATATTGTTTTGAGGTTGATTGTGGTTGATAGTTATCCATCACATATTGAAACAAACTCAATATAATCTCAGTAGCCGCGGTTTCCAGATTTGTTTATTTCCATATTTTACGGATTTTGTCGCATCACACCCAAAGTACTGGGTTAAGATTTCAGCCAAATAGGACCATTAGCTCCCGCAATATCCACAGATCCAGTGTGTATCCGACCCGGATCAGGATTCTTTTATTTGAAATATGGCCAAAGTCCGCAAATCCTCTTGCATGGCAACTTCATTCGATGGTTTAAGATTTTAGTCAAATCGAGTAGTTTTTAGATATTTCCCGGAATACGCTTTTGTGATTGGCTAACTGACTAAGGAGATGGCGGTTTATTGAACTACAATCTGCGGCTAACCATGTATACGATATACCGCCTGCCTGCCTGCCTGCCTGCCTGCCTGCCTGTCTGTCTGTCTGCCTGCCTGTCTGTCTGTCTGTCTGTCTGTCTGTCAGAACCGTTTGGTAGAATTCAACCAAATTTGTTATGTGAGCTACCCATATGATTTCCGATTAGATGAGAACATTTATATTCGGCTATGACTCCTATGGTCAGGGGCGTGGTCAACGGTTTACTTATAAACATCTCGTTCTTTGCGATATCTCACCAAAATCGGTCAGTAAATTTCAACCGAATTTGTTATAGGAGTTATCCATATCATTATCTCAGAGATGAGGGAAGGGTGGGCTGGTGGGGTGGAGAGAAATTTGGCACATCAAAAACAGGGTGCGGATTTTCCGATGAGGCAATTTAGTTTGCCGGTAGTCTCCGAGAAACACATACAACGATATTTTGACCCAGATCCGGATGTTTTAATCCGGATCACTACCAGACTTTGGAAATCCTAATTTATTGTAAAACTCTTTCTTATGTAAGAATTTGAGACAAATTGGACCAGCAGTTTCCGAGATACAGCTGCAGACAGACAGACAAACAAACAAACAGAGACCCAAATGCAATACCCTATCCCTCCACATCCGTTGGGGCGAGGTTAATAAGCAAAATAGCCATTCGCTATTCTGCTAATGACGCAGATTTTTTTTAAGTGTTGGCATGTATGTATGCTGGTTCTGGTTGCACATGCAACTATGTTAGACTGCTGTAGTACCACCAACCGCATTCTGCATCTGCCCACGCACAAGTTTAGACTTGAGATAGGTGTGTCAAAAGACATCAACAAAAATTTATTTCATCATTTTTGATATATACGATCGACTATATAAAAGGTGAAATCTCATTCAAATCGTATCAGCAGTTTGCTAGAAATAGGGAAAGGGCTAAGGATAGCCAGAAAAGCAAACACCCAGATCGATGGCAGACCGACAGCGGACATACAGACACACAGACCGCGAGCAGACAGACATACAGATTAACGGACAAAAAGACGGACAGACGCACGGACAGACACACGGACAGACATACAGACATGCATGGTGAAATACAATAGCTTCTATCCCGTATGGATTACGGATAGCAATCTGTAGGCGTACATGTTAGAGTATATGTGAAAGTTGTGGGTCGTGGGGGTTTTAGTAATCCCTATATGGACGGTACTAAAAAGAACCCACAACCCACGACCGTATAGAAGTTGAACTCCTATTCAAATCGAATCAGTAGTTTACTAGAAACATCCAGAGGCAAACCGACAAGCAAACACGCATACAGACGGACAGACACACGGACAGACATATATACAGACATGCATGGTGAAATACAATAGCTTCTATCCTGTATGGATCACGGATAGCAATCTGTAGGCGTACATATTAGAGTATATGTGAAAGTTGTTGGTCCTGGGGGTTTTAGTAGTCCATATATGGGCGGTACTAAAACCCCCACAACCCACGACCTTATAAAAGTTGAAATCCTATTCAAATCGAATCATAGTTTACTAGAAACATCCAGAGGGAGCCCGACAAGCAAACACACAGACAGACGGACAGATACATGGGCAGAAAGATATATACAGACATACATGGTGAAATACAATAGCTTCTATCCCGTATGGATCACGGATAGCAATCTGTAGGCGTACATATTAGAGTATATGTGAAAGTTGTGGGTCGTGGGGGGTTTAGTAATCCCTATATGGACGGTACTAAAACCCCCACAACCCACGACTTGCGGTTGTGGGTCGTGGGTTTTTTTTATTAAAATCTGCTTGTGGGTTTTGTGGTCAGTGTTGGTGGTGTGGGGTGGGGGGTGTGGTGGGAGGGGGTGTTTAGAACTAACCCTTACTATTTGGCTAGCACGCATATCTTTGATATGCAAATAAACTAATTGAATTTATCTACACACAGATCGATGACGTCAGCGTTGTTGGCATTTTCAAAATGTCCTAGAGTTCGTGCACGGTGGAATAGCTGGTCTGAGAGAGAATAACTACTCAATTTACATCAGATTTTGAATGAATATTTATCCTGGATGGGATAGAACGTAATTATCAACATATTTTTTTTCGTTTTTGTGTCCTCAGTTCGTGATTTCTCTGTATTTTATTTGAAGAAACACTGATATTGGGGCTCACCTTAGATGCGTTACACACAAGACATCAAAAAGTGAATGGGACGGATTTAGATTTGACGTGCTCTTTTATTAGGCTGGATGTGTGGGAAAAGAAAATGGCCTCCGCAAAACAATATGGTGGACGATTACCTGATACAAATTGGAAACATGAATAATTAATTCACTTACTATTTTTTTTATTAAAATTATTAATTTCATAATGACCATTCAGCCTTAAGGAACGGTCTTTGTATTGTATTTTTGGCAGGCTTGTGTGGCTTCTATGACTCGAGACGGTCCAATGATTTGGTCGGAGGAGGCCGTAATCCTAGAAGGTTTAGAGCAAGAAGTCGGGCACAAAATACATTTTCAAATACCTGGAAGTATGTTTGTTTTCTAATTACATACACGTTTGTGTAGCTGACATGCACACGCGTTTCAATTTCAGTTTTCTTTATTTCACTTAGGCCATTACAAATGGCATATGAGGGCAACATTTATGTTACAGTTTTTGGTGATAGAGGTATTATAATTTTTTACAATTTTTGTTCGCATACGGTATTATTATTATTATTATTATTATTATCATTATTATTATTATTATTATTATTATTATATTATTATTATTATCATCATCATCATCATCATCATCATCATCATTATTTATTATTATTATTATTATTATTATTATTATTATTATTATTATTATTATTATTATTGACATCATCAGTTTGAACAATTTGTAAATTGATATATGCGTTAATCTTCGGTGGTGGTTGTTGTTGTTGTTGTTGTTGTTGTTGTTGTTGAGGGTGCCGCTGTTGTTGTTCCCGTCATCGTCGTCATCGTCGTCGTCGATATATTTGCAGTAGTTGTTCGTCGGTCTGTTTGAATTTTTCTCTTTGAGTAAGGCAGTAGTTTGCATAATTTATACAAAACAGTCTTGTTGCATATTTGGAATAATCTCTTGATTTTGTCGTCTGTATAATTTCTTGTATAATAATCCGAGATAAATTTCCTCCTTTCGGTTTCAATTCGTGGGCAATCGAATAGAAAATGAATTTCGTCTTCTAGAACATTACAGACATCGCCTCCACCCTACTTGTCTGTCTCGCGTACATTCATTGGCATCAACCTGTCTTTCCCTCGTAAACATCTAAAAATGGTCTTCTCTGGGTCTGAAAATAGACATTCTTCAAATACTCGGCTGTTTTATCCATTCAGTTACACGACAATTCAAGTGCCAATTGTTTATCTGTTTGGTTAAAATCACCCCCAAAAACACAACATACATAGGCATATGCCAGCTTAAAGAACGAAGGGGGTGGCAAAGATTTCAGACAAAATATTGAATTAGAGTGGATATTTGATGGAATTGTATTTGTGTCTTATTTCTTCCATTGTCTGTGAGCTTATGCCATGGCGATCGTCTGCCGTCTGTACGTCGATCCATCTATCCATTCATCATCCGTCCATCTGTACTCCATCCACATTTTCTTTAAACGACTTCTCACGAATCACTGAACCGATTCCAATTGTATTTGGCAGGAAGCATCCTTCGGGCATAGAGAGCAAAGTTTGTTCAAAGAAGCCGATAGGCCAATTTGGCCAGCAACCATCTTATATGTTGGTCGACTTTTAGAAACGTCTTTAAAAATCTTCTGAATCCGCTTTGAGTGATCGATTCAAAACTCATGAAAGATCGTCTGGCGCAAGAGCTGAACCAACTGTGTTCAAGTGAACTTGATTGGCCAAATGCTTCGTCAGCCATGCTGGATGACCTAGTTTTCGCGAAAACGACTTCAGAACCGCTGAATGGATTGGGCTAAAATTTGAGAGAAATGATTAGGCCTCCAAGGGCCATTAAAGTTTGTTCAACGGACGTTAATATGTACAAACATGACCGCCTTGGCATAATCATAATGTAGCGTGTTTGGTGACCATATTAAACCTTTTCATTTTTATGGAGCTGAAATTGGTTTTACATAGATTTTCGGGTATGCTGATTTCAAATCTGACACTTTGGAAACTGTCGGATAAACAGTTTTCCTATCCAAGCTCACATACTTAAAGCATTACGAAGTTAAACATATCTTCTCGAGAATCACTTTTAACAACTTAGTTGGACACACTGTTGTTGTTGTTGTTGTTGTTGTTGTTGTTGTTGTTGTTGTTCTGGCCAAACCTTATGGTATAACTTATAAGGGATGTTGCAATGCCTATGTTCCAGTTGAGCGATACAGGCCTCCAGGCGCTCTTGTTGCTTACTGTAATCTGAGCCGTTAGCTCGCTCAGAGATAATATTATGAACACTTTCTAAAGAAATGCAGATGTGTTTGAAAGTTACTATTATCTATTGCTCAGAATCTTGAAAATTGCTTCTCAAAGCATCTAATGGACCTTTCCAAGTTTATCCATCGATCATCTGACGTCATATGAAGGCATAATGAACTAAGTGACATGTATGTTGACGTCATAATCATGACGTCATGAATGATTCTTTAACGCTTAATAGTCCGACACGTTGAATGAATTGTATGTCTTTTATTATTTAATAAACATTATGTTGAATATTTTGAGACCAATTTGACTGGGCGGCAACATCACCAAGTCAAATTAGTTTCAAAATATTTAACAGCTTACTGGTATAGTTTTCTGGAAATTGATAGTCAGGGTGTTCAGGGATCGATCGATCCCAACACAAGCGAGATGTGGGTGGAGCTTAGCTAGTAATGGGCAGGGCATAGCTAAAACTGGAAAGGTCGATTTTCCAGGAGAGAACTTCCACCAATCGACCTCCTTATGTGGGAGGGAGACCTCATCTAAAACCCTTTCCAACATGTGGAATTACATTCCCCCACCCGCATCCCCACCTGGAAGAAATTCTTGAATTGTCACGTGTGTCGGATAGACGTCTAGATGTACATGGTTCAATGAAACGGTGCACTGCATATAACTTTCTGTGTATATAGTCTTTATTTCATTTCAAAGGATACTTGGCGCTGCTTCCATTTACACCGGTGTTCAAATTGATACTACTCTAATAAGCGGTCAGCCATTTGCTGATTGTCGTAGTAACGTTGAAAGACGTCTTGGTCATGGTCTGCCCGTTGTTAGATGTACTAGGCCATCAGGTGAGTCTCTACCCATCCCAGTGAGAGATCACATATATGCACGCGCACATGCTTGCTTCATCATTCGACACGTACGCGCGCATGCACACAAGCATGCACGCACCGACGCACACGTCGCATACGCACGCACGCAAATCCAAATTATCAGCCTAACCAACAATGAATACCGTTTACCAGTCCTCATCTGAACCTCAATATATTACATGGGATGTCATAAAGACACCTTCCCATTATGAACGATAGACCATCTTTGTTGGCCGACCTTCACTGTCAGTTGGACTTTATTGCAAATAGTATATGACGCCTTGATGGTAAATTTGCACATCATCAGTAATACACAGGTCACGTCACACAAGCGTAGTTTTTTGGTCAGATGGATGCAGCATTCAGGCATCCACAGTTTCCAAAAGAACTGTAAGGCAATGCTTCCCATCGCGCAATATGCATCGATGTCAGTGGAGCTGCGAATTCACCTTCCTAGAGTATCCATCTATCAATCTGACGTCATATGACGTCATAATGAGCTAAGTGGCATGCAGGATAACGTCATAATCATTACGTCATAAATAATTCTATTTGCCTCGTCTTTAACTCTTAATAGTCCGATACGTTGCACGAATTGTATGTTTCTACTATTTAATAAAAACACTGTTGAATATTTTGAAACTAATTTGACTGGAGGCTGTTGGTGCCATAAGCAGCAACAGCGCCCAGTCAAATTAGTTCCAAAATATTCAATAGCTTACCTGTATAGTTTTCTGGAAATTGATAGTCGGAAAGTTCAGAGATCGATCCATCCAAACACGAGCGAGGTGTGGGTGGAGCTTAGTTAGAGATGGGCGGGGCATAGCTAAAATGGAACGGTCCAATCTGAATCAAGGATCTGAATCTCTTCCTCCATGCTTTCCATCACGTAGCGGGATGCCTTTGCCACTGACTTCGTCTGTCGCTGACAGATGTAGCCTATATGGGCAAACGCGACATCGCTCATAAAGAGATCCACATTCTTGAATTATTCTGCAACTGCAAAATGTTATCAAGAATCTTCCTTTGCTCATCTAGGACATCCACATCGTCTGAGTACCCCATCCCTAGTGTAGATACTGAAAGAGTTCTTCTTGTGGAGTTCTCTCGCACAGATGAGAGGACTGCAGCAAGGAACCATGTAAACAGAGCTGGAGAGAAGCTATCACCCGGTGGAGAGCCAATGGATGTCTCGAACACTACACACGTCGCTGTTTTACTTGCACTTTCACATTTGCTCATCTGACCTTTGACATCACGACCTCAATATCATTGTGCTCCGTTCTCCGATATAGGGAAGCATGTGTCTAAGTTTAGTATTAATAGGGGTAGCATATCCTGAGATATAACACAATATCTTGAGCTAAACCAAAGACTTAACCGTAGTTTTATACAAGGGTTAGAGTGATCTTGAAGTTTGACCTCAATATGTAGAACTGTAGAAAATATTTTTATACCAAGATCACCTTGACCCTGGACCTCATGACATCAAAATCATGTATTCCATCCCCTTGATATAGGGAAGCATGCATCCAAGCTTAGTCTCAATAGGGTGAAACCATGCGAAGATATAAGATGTTATTTTGAGATAAACAAAAATCCTTAATTGAGATTGGACGCAGGCAGGTAAGCAGGCAGGCAGACTGGCAGAGACGGACGGACGGACGGACGGACGGGCCGGCGGACGGACAGACAGACAGACAGACGGACGGACGGACGGACGGACGGACGGACGGACGGACGGACAGACAGACAGACAGACAGACAGACAGACAGACCCAATCGATATACCAGCGAAAATTCTAATAATAACCGATGTTGTTGGTCAACAAAAAGTGATGACATAATAAACACCCAAATATGACGTCTTAAAAGCAAAATACTACAGCTCCGTGTCTATTACACCCATTGCATATGCATGACCAGGCACATTATATATATATATATATATATATATATATATATATATATATATATATATATATATATATATATATATATATATATATATATATATATATATATATATATATATATATATATATATTGTTATTTAACAACATCTTAACAAACAGGTGGATCCAGATGTTCGTCATCACTTAACACGCCTATAGTCATGAGGCAAATGATACTGTTTAACAAAGGGAGCAATGACCATTAATTGCATTGTTTGCATTGGGTTGGAGCCACGTAGCAACAGAATACAAATGGAGTGATCCAATATGTCGCTCAAATAAATGGCATCAGAATCAATTAGGGCACACTAGGCTGACGTCACAATCATGACGTATTATAATTCCGGCATGAAGCTCGAAAATTCTGCCAAGTGTACGAATTGTTTGTCTTTGATAAATTTACAATTAAAACATCATCTTGAATATTTTGAAATTAGTTTCAAGATATTCAACGGCTTATCTGTAGCCTATAGTTACCTTGAATTTGGGATTCTGGTAATTTATGGCTCAAAGTATATACATTGATTCCAACACACGTACAAAGTCGGCGGAGCTTGGCTAGAAATAGGCTGGACATAGTTAGGAATGGATCTTGCCATTGTTCATTTACAGTAGACGGCAAATGCTTTGCATTATTGTCTAGAGAAACTATGATGAATCGATGTTAAGCACCAACATTTTGCAACAATAGGATGCTGCCATAAAAGACGGATAGGCCGTTAGTGCATGTTAGATGTCATTGTGAATGCCGACTGGACACGGGCAGCTTTTAGCAATGTCATCTTTCTCGGAGGAGAAGATGGTACCTTTACGCCGGTCTACTCTGCAAGTACCAACTTATTTGGGAACCTAACGTAGTCAAGGTTTGAGAGCTGACAAGCGCATTCAGAGGCAACTTTGATTATGTCTAATCTTCTTCCAAAAAGAAAGTGTATTCGACATCTTCAGTCATTGCAATCGCCCCAGCAGTTTGCAATCATAACATGCAATGCACTGGGTTTACCACCTGCATCTAAGTGACAGATATTAGGATCAGACTGTGAACATTATAACATCATCGCTGCACGCTCCAAGAATCAAAGCTATCCACTCATTCAGAGCAGCAATCCGTACTGGTCACAAGCTGAATCTCATGCAGCAGAGGCATGCCACATACCACGATCTGGGCTGTCTAATCGGACCAGAGTTTTGGATCACATCCTAATTTTCGGATACGTCAGCGATTATATTGCGTTCATTGACCTTACCATGCCACTGCCGAATGGTACCAGCACTATGATATGCACTGCAATGTTGATACATCTGGTTCAACCGCAAAAGAGAACCGAGGAAGATTCTTCCTTGATCGACCTTTGCTATGCAGACCCAAGTTCGACCATTGTTTGTCTATGGCGACTTTAACTCCAAGCTAAGCAAACTCAGTAAAGCAAACAAGGGCACGTGACTCAACGTGTACACGGCATCATATGATATGGGCCAACTTAACATCAATGGAGATGCTATGGCATTGTTCATCAGTGCTCACGGCCTCTTGCCACAAAACCCGCATTCAGACACGCATTCCGTCATCGAAAACCATGGCTAGGCCATTTAATAGAAAGCAGCTGTCTATAAGCAAAATTTTTACTTAATGTGCAAAAACAGTCCAATATCTCTACTTCAGGAATCCAGTTCAAATGTGAACATTTGGTTAGTTCAAGGTCATTGTGGCCACCGTATAAAGCTATTTTTATGGTTAGGTGTCTGGTTTAGATAAACATATCGTCTTATATCTCAGGATTGGTTCCCCCTGTCGGGATTAACTTGGATACATGCTTCCCTCTGTCAAGTGGATGGATCACAATGATATTGAGGTCAAAGATTAAAATCATTGTAACATGTGTTTAAAATGCAGGTTTTAACCGTAATATTTTCTGCTTAGCTCATCTTGCCTTTATTTCAGAAATGTCCATATTATTGAAACAAAGCAACTAGTAGGAGTAGCACAAAGACATTCAGACCTTTGAGGTCAAGGTCATTGTGATCTTCATAGAAATCTAAATGTGCATTTGAAAATGTAAATTCCAAATCTTTTCGTCAATATCCCGTCAGTATAACACTGATCCTTTGCCTAACAATCACGTAACCCTCTCTGGCCAGAAATAAACAATTCTATGTAATTTATATCGAATATTTTGAAATCACTTTGACTGGAAGCTGCTTCTGCTGCTTATAGCAACATATTCAGCAGCTTTCCTGCATACATGTGCTGAAACTGAGACACTGGAATATTAAGTGTTAAAGGTCTAACCAACAGCTACAGCCGGAAGTACGTCATCACTTAACAGCCTATCACCATCATAAAAATGTTGTATTAGGATTGTTATATAAAGCAATTGTTCATAATTTCACATAGGAACTCTAGCTACCCTCAAATTTGTTAAACAAGACTTAAACTTTCTCATAGAAAATGTCCATTTGCAGACCAAGAGAGGACTATTTTCAAAAATGTATCACTTGAATGATAGGCTCTTTTATCGAGTCAATCATTCCAGTTATAAATTTTCAAAAATAGGTTTCTCTTGATCTGATGGACATTTATCAAGACAATAGACCGTTCCACTTTATCAATCCATCCTATGAAATCATAATCAACTACGCAACGGGTAGAATGACATCACAATGAATGACGTCGTGAATAACGTTGATAAGTGCGTCACGAACGCATATTTGAGACGGACTATGCGTTGTTTTACGAATTGTATGGCTTTACTATTTAATAAATAGTATGTTGAATATTTTGAAACTAATTTGACTGAGCGCTGTTGCTGCCATATGCAGCAACAGTACACAGTCAAATTAATTACAAAATAGTTTTCCGATCCCAATACGAGCGAGGTGAGGGTGGGGCTTAGCTAGAGACGGGCGAGGCATAACTAAAACTGGAAAGGTCCATTGCCGAATCCGATTAGCCAGCTTGTGTGGTAAAGGATTAAAACACCAAGACAGCCAGAGGTTGTGTTTAAAATTCTTGAAATTAAATTGACTAGATTTTGCTGCTTTTAGTATTAGCCAAGATAATTTCAAAATATTCAACTTAATATCTTATATTGTAAAGATTATATCATATCTGGTGATTGGTGTTGAAAATATTTATCTTGATACCTTATGTTTGTAAGTCTGAATTTTATTTTATACAGGAACTGACGTCACTACAACCATCGTTCGCTCCGCTAGACATCCAATAAGTACTCAGAGTCGCAGCAAGAGACAAGCTGATATTGAACCTATAGATTTGGTACGTGGAGAGAGAGAGAGAGAGAGAGAGAGAGAGAGAGAGAGAGAGAGAGAGGGAGGGGGGAGGGGGAGGGAGAGAGAGAGATTAAGCTATGTAGTACATATCCTCATACCTTCAATATGAGGCGGATTGTCCCGACCAACAATGACGAGTTCAGTAGCACGCAAGTGCGCGTGTCCGGGTATCGCTGACTGGCTGACAATCAGCCGCATACATAGTCTCCTCGGACTCAATTCTCTTTAGCCAATTGGAAGAGAAATTGAACAAACGCTGGTGACGCAAATTTCCATCTTTTTATCAGAAATAACATTGTGCGGAACTATATTAATCTGACACCTTGGTTTGGTAACTAATTATATTACATAGTTCAATAAAGTGTCAGATTAATATTATATAGCCAATACAATTTGGAGACTTGTAAAATACTAAAATTCTGAAATTCCGCCTTTCAGAGGGTCATAAGCAGTCTGTAGCTATATATGCGTGTGGCTATATGCGCCTATAATTAGGGCCCGCACCGGAGGCTGTGGAAGCCCTATAGTAATCACCGCGTCTGTCAGTCCGTCTGTCCTTCCACAATGTCTCGTAAACAGCATATCACACAGAACCGCTTCGGATATTTTAATGAAACTTGGTGTATGCCTTAGTTATGATACACAGATGTAGCTTTTGAAGAACTCACATTTAAATGCAAAATTAATGCAAAAACTCACGATTTTTTCAATTTCTTCGTAAGCACCATATCATACAGAATCGCTTAAGATAAGTTATTGAAACTTGGCAAGTGTCTTCTTTATGATATGTAGATATGCCTTTTGAAGGATGCGCATTTATAGGTCCAATATTTTGGATGAAAATTGGCTTTTTAATGCAAAAACTCACGATTTTTGTCAATTTTCTCGTAAACACCACATCATACAGAACCGCTTCAGACATTTTAATGAAACTTGGTGTATGCCTCAGTTACGATACGCAGATACGCTTAAGATAATTTAAAGAACCTTTATAAAGGTGTGAGGTGGTGGCGGAGCTGGCCGTGGTGGTGGTGGCGGTGGTGGTGGCGGTGGTGGTGGCGGCCGTGGTGGCGGCGGTGGCCATGGTGGTGGTAGTGGTGGTGGTGGCGGCGGTGGTGGTGGCGGTGGTGGCCGTGATGGTGGCGGCGGAGGTGGTGGCGGTGGTAGCCGTGGTGGTGGCGGTGGTAGTTGCGGTACCGTTAGTGGTAGTGGCGGTGGTGGTGGGGTGGCAGTGGTGTTACCGGTAGTGGTGGTGGTAGTCGTGTTGACGGCAGTTGTGGTGGTACCGGTAGTGCTGGTGGTCGTGGTGGTGATGGCAGGGGTGGTGGTAACGGTAGTGCTGGTGGTCCAGGTGGTGATGGCAGTGGAAGTGGTACCGGTAGTGCTGGTGGTCGTGGTGTTGACGGCAGTAGTGGCGATACCGGTAGTGCTTGTGGTCGTGATGTTGATGGCAGTGATTGTGGTACCAGTAGTGCTGGTGGTCGTGGTGTTGATGGCAGTGATGGTGGTGCCAGTAGTGCTGATAGTCGTGGTGTTGAGGGCAGTGATGGTGGTACCAGTAGTGCTGGTGGTCGTGGTGGTGATGGCAGTGATGGTGGTACCAGTAGTGCTGGTGGTCGTGGTGGTAGTATTGATTTCTGTTATTACTATCACATTAACTTAATGCGCATAATCTTCACAAATATTATCAGGTAGTCTTTTTCCAGTATAAATATTTTCACCGATTGAAAATTGCCATCCATGTTTGTTTGTAATGTATATTAAACATTTTACTGTTTTGGTACCAAGACAACAAAAGCGGTTAGATAAATTCTATTCTGACCACGGATTTTCAAGTCTCTGGGAAATGTTCTATGTGAAATTGTATAGTGTAAGTATAACCGACATTATTGTTGGAATATACCAATGGGAACTTCCAGTAATGTATGCATGATTATGCTCTGAATTTAACATGTAAAACTATACACCCGGGTATAAAATAACAGTGCAGCGTCCCAAATTGTGCAGTGGACACTCCTATAAGTGCAATGATTATGCCAGTTATGTGCAGTTATGAAATTCTACTAAAGCCATGGTAACTCATGTCCAAAAATATTACATCGCAACGTCATCTCTGGCTCTGTTGTGATGAGTTAGCAAATTTCGAATATTTAGATAGCTATATGGAGAATTCAGTAGCAAAGTTAATGGTGTTTTGATTGTTAAAATCAGAACCAAATTGACAGACATTGTAGTTTAATAACAGTCATCCAAGCAATGATAACGAAGTATTAAACAACAAAACTTATTGTACAGAAATGAGATACCAATGCATGAAACCTGTTTTAGCTGTGCCACACCCATCTCTAGCTAAGCTCCACCCACGCGTTGCCCGTATTGGGATCCACCGATCCGTGCACTCCCTGAATCTCAATTTCCAGAAAACTATACAGGTAAGCTGTTGAATATTTTGAAAGTAATTTGACTGGATGATGACGTATTGATTACGACGTCAGCCAACATGTGACGTAGTTGGTTATGACGTCATATAATAAACTTATAGGCTGGGTTCCTCTATTCTGTCATATTTAGAAGTGAATACAGACAATGCATTGGCTTATTCCAAGGACAGATAGTTTTGATGTCATTTGATTTTTCTTCTTTTGCCGTCTAAATTATGACCACCTGCACAGATGTCAATGGTTTTGTGATGAAGTGTTTTATATTACACGATTTCACAATTATTACGTGACTAGTATCGCTATTGCACAACGCTGTGAAATCAACTTTAGTAATATATACTTACCTCTATGAAGCTTCACAATGGCTGTCAGAAAGCAGTCAATGATATTTGATAATGATAGTCACAAACCAGTCAATGGTATCTGATAATGATAGTCACAAACCAGTCAATGATATTTGATAATGATAGTCACAAACCAGTCAATGATATTTGATAATGATAGTCCCAAACCAGTCAATGATAGTTAATAATGATAGTCCCAAACCGGTCAATGATATTTGATAATGATAGTCACAAACCAGTCAACGATATTTGATAATGATAGTCAGAAAGCAGTCAATGATATTCGATAATGATAGTCACAAACCAGTCAAGGATATTTGATAATGATAGTCACAAACCAGCCAATGATATTTGATAATAATAGTCACAAACCAATCAATGATATTTGATAATGATAGTCAGAAACCAGTCAATGATATTTGATAATGATAGTCAGAAACCAGGCAATGATGTTCGATAATGATAGTCACAAACCAGCCAATGATATTTGATAATGATAGTCACAAACCAGTCAATGATATTTGATGATGATAGTCACAAACCAGTCAATGATATTCGATAATGATAGTCACAAACCAGTCAAGGATATTTGATAATGATAGTCACAAGCCAGTCAATGATATTTGATAATGATAGTCACAAACCAGCCAATGATATTTGATAATGATAGTCACAAACCAGCCAATGATATTTGATAATGATAGTCACAAACCAGCCAATGATATTTGATAATGATAGTCACAAACCAGTCAATGATATTTAATAATGACGGTCACAGACCAGTCAATGATATTTGATAATAATAGTCACAAACCAGTCAATGATATTTGATAAAGATAGTCACAAACCAGTCAATGATATTTAATAATGATAGTCACAAACCAGTCAATGATATTTAATAATGATAGTCACAAACCATTCAATGATTTTTGATAATGTTAGTCACAAACCTGCCAATGATATTTGACAATGATAGTCACAAACCAGTCAATGGTATTTGATAATGATAGTCACAAACCAGTCAATGATATTTGATAATGATAGTCACAAACCAGTCAATGATAGTTGATAATGATAGTCCCTAAACCAGTCAATAATATTTGATAATGATAGTCACAAATCAGCCAATGATATTTGATAATGATAGTCACAAACCAGTCAATGATATTTGATAATGATAGTCACAAACCAGTCAATGATATTTGATAATGATAGTCACAAACCAGGCAATGATATTTCATAATGCTAGTCACAAACCAGTCAATGATATTTGATAATGATAGTCACAAACCAGTCAATGATATTTGATAATGATAGTCACAAACCAGTCAATGATATTTGATAATGATAGTCACAAACCAGTCAGTGATATTGGATAATGATAGTCAGAAACCAGCGAATGACATTTGATAGGGATAGTCAGAAACCAGGCAATGATATTTGATAATGATAGTCACAAACCAGTCAATGATATTTGATAATGATAGTCACAAACCAGTCAATGATATTTGATAATAATAGTCAGAAACCAGTCAATGATATTTGATAATAATAGTCACAAACCAGTCAATGATATTTGATAATGATAGTCACAAACCAGTCAATGATATTTGATAATGATAGTCAGAAACCAGTCAAGGATATTTGATAATGATAGTCACAAACCAGTCAACGATATTTGATAATGATAGTCACAAACCAGTCAATGATATTTGATAATGATAGTCACAAACCAGCCAATGATATTTGATAATGATAGTCACAAACCAGTCAATGATATTTGATAATGATAGTCACAAACCAGTCAATGATAGTTGATAATGATAGTCCCTAAACGAGTCAATAATATTTGATAATGATAGTCACAAATCAGCAAATGATATTTGATAATGATAGTCACAAACCAGTCAATGATATTTGATAATGATAGTCACAAACCAGTCAATGATATTTGATAATGATAGTCATAAACCAGGCAATGATATTTGATAATGATAGTCACAAACCAGTCAATGATATTTGATAATGATAGTCACAAACCAGTCAATGGTATCTGATAATGATAGTCACAAACCAGTCAATGATATTTGATAATGATAGTCACAAACCAGTCAGTGATATTGGATAATGATAGTCACAAACCAGTCAATGATATTTGATAATGATAGTCACAAACCAGGCAATGATATTTCATAATGCTAGTCACAAACCAGTCAATGATATTTGATAATGATAGTCACAAACCAGTCAATGGTATCTGATAATGATAGTCACAAACCAGTCAATGATATTTGATAATGATAGTCACAAACCAGTCAGTGATATTGGATAATGATAGTCAGAAACCAGCGAATGATATTTGATAGGGATAGTCAGAAACCAGGCAATGATATTTGATAATGATAGTCACAAACCAGTCAATGATATTTGATAATGATAGTCACAAACCAGTCAATGATATTTGATAATAATAGTCAGAAACCAGTCAATGATATTTGATAATGATAGTCAGAAACCAGTCAATGATATTTGATAATGATAGTCACAAACCAGTCAATGATATTTGATAATGATAGTCAGAAACCAGTCAAGGATATTTGATAATGATAGTCACAAACCAGTCAACGATATTTGATAATGATAGTCACAAACCAGTCAATGATATTTGATAATGATAGTCACAAACCAGCCAATGATATTTGATAATGATAGTCACAAACCAGTCAATGGTATCTGATAATGATAGTCACAAACCAGTCAAAGATATTCGGTAATGATAGTCACAAACCAGGCAATGATATTTGATAATAATAACCACAAACCAGTCAGTGATATTTGATAATGATAGTCACAAACCAGCCAATGATATTTGATAATGATAGTCACAAACCAGTCAATGATATTTGATATTTGATAATGATAGTTAGAAACCAGTCAAAGATATTTTGATAGTGATAGACGTAACTTAAAACCATACGACAATCACTATAATAACAGGGTTTAATATGGTTTTTTAGTATACATGGTAATAGTTCACTATCAGGGGAGACAACCGTGTACTAGTTATCATACACGATCACGCGCTCGTGCACTCTGATTAAAACGTTTGACACCCCGCATAGTTGTGTTAATTTTCTATCGCTTTTTAACAGGACGAGCCACTGGATGAGAGCAATTTTACTATTCCAATGAATGAGTCCAAAGCCTTCTGTCAGGAACTGGTTGACAATTCAACCGTGGCAGACAAATGTAAAGCAATATTGAACGAGACAGACTACAGTGAACAAGTGCAGAACTGTGCCGATGATTATGCTGTATGTATCTAGATCTAAAGAATATATACAGTAAAACATGCTCATAACCACATTAAACCATGAATATTTTGAAAATAATTTGATTGAAAGTTGTTGGTTGGTAAACCACCAACGACTTTCAGTCAAATTGTTCTCAAAATATTTAACAGGTCCAGAGTTATTGTCCATTGAAAGTATTGTCTACTGGCCTGCAGCAGACAGACGGTTAAAATATCTCATTAGCGAGCGCTTAATAGCTAATATTTATTTATTTTTTAATCCAGGTTGTACTGTTGAAGATTATATATCTATGGATTATATTCTTAGGTCTGTAATCATCGCTTACAACCGATTACGATGTGGACACAAGCACGGTGGCGACAGCATAAATATATGTGAATGCGCTTCTTTACAGATAACTGGCGACAAAGAATGGGGGGCATCCCATATAAGTGACATATTGGAACAATGTACATCCGCCATTCATACCAGCGAGGATCTCATGAACGACACCAATGCAGACCTTGTGGAGGCAATACAGGCGGACTCATGCATTGAAGCCTGTGGCCGCAATGGAACCTGTCATGATAGTAGGTGTCAATCTTCACACTATAACCATATTATGATATTTCAAGTCGCTTTCTTTCTCTTGTCATTCATATACACAGCGTATGGATCTTTGTCCTACAGAAGAAGATTTATTTCACAATAGGCCGATGTCCCTTGAGTGTACATTACATAAGTATCTTGTGGCGGAATACTATGATAATATAATATTAACTTGCTATAAGAGTACCGTAACAGTTCTATTACCACAATCACTTCCATTTACACACTAGTCTATATAGTGTAGTTAGGTTACCATTAGAACACCGATCTCTTAACTGAAACTATCTATGCCCCACCCAAAACCCACAACAATAGCACGATACTGATAGTACTCCGCGGAGGGAGAAGGAAAGAAGGACTAGGAAAGAAAGAAACAGGGTGTAGAAAATGCATTTAGCCTACCCATTTTGGTCACGTAGAAGAATGGCATTATATATAAAGCCTGCTATAACCATTGCATTGTTGTGCTGCTATTACATTTTAACAGTTCAGTACATTTATACATAGTTGATCTTTTCCAATAATATACATATATATGTCTCTTGCAATGGAGCTTTCCACTTTATCCATCCATCATGTACGATTACTGTATTATCCGGCTCTAGTAGTAGAAACATCATACAGCTGCAATCAGTCCTTCATCGCTTTTGCCCACTGTGTCTTGTCTTCAGCCGAAATCCTTAGCTTCCTCAGGTCCATTCTTGACTTGAGTGTACCGATTACTACTTTCTTGAGGTCACCTCGTAGCACGCTTAGCAGATTTATGCAATGACGTCCTCTCCTGGCTTTGTATTTGCTGGCTCCGAGTAAGGCGAATTCCAAGGCTCTCTGTGCTGGTGTCTCTTCTGGCATCCTTAGCACATGGCCAAACATGGACCATCTTTGCTGGGCGACTTTTACAGACAGCGGCGACGTATTACACATCTTGCATAGTGCATCATTGGAAATTATGCTGTCTGGCCATCGGTGTCCAGTGATGGTGTGTAGGTATCTGCGGTGGCAAGCATCGAGTTTGTCTAGAGCTGCCTTTTGGAGCTGTCCAGCTGTTATAGTTACACAGCATCAAGGATACGCAGGTTGCATTATATAAACGTAGCCTCTTTATCAAGGGCATCTTTAATCTACGCATCCATAGCTTCCAGAAGGACTGGAAAGCTATGTTCCCATGACGCAGGGTGCAGAAATGCCAGCAGTACTGCAAAGCAGTGAGCCCAGGATTTTACTTTTCCTCCATGGGTCGCCGCCACGAAGTGGGTCGTTATTTTCTTTAGTTTCATGCTTTGTCGATAAGTATATGTGGGAGAACGCTGTTTTGGATTCATTCATAAAGAGATTCTCAATTTTTAGTTTGCTTGCAGCTATTGTGAGAAGTTCGTCAAGGGGTTTCTTTTCCTCGTCTATGAAGTCCACATCGTCGGCATATTCCGTCTCTAGCACCATGCCCAGTATTGACACTGGGGGGAGTGTTGGTCTTGTGGAACTTTCCCGCACAGATTTCAATGTGGCAGTAAGGTAGCAGGTGAAAAGCACCGGAGATAGACCATCTCCCTGTGGGGAGCCAATTGATGTCTCAAACTCTACAGACTTCATTGACTTGACTCGTACTCTCAGCTTGGTGTCTGCAAGCAGTAGTCTCACTAGTCGTAGCTCATCTTCATTTCACCTGGCCTGGCATAGTACATCTAGAATCATTGAGCATTTAGATGTGTCGAAGGCTCGTGACATGTCAATACCCATTTTGTGGAAGTCCCAGTGTTTGGACATGACTACCGACACGAGCATGCGTTGAGCCCATACAATGTCTGTGCAGCTGCGTCCACGTTCGAAGCCACTTTGACATGATCCGGTGAAGTAATCGATCTTGTGTCGGATGCGGCATAGAGTAATATTGGATAGGAATTTCCGTATGCTATTGAGGAGCACAATGGCCGCAGACTGCCTGGGGTACCAGGTGGCTTCTTGGGCTTGGGTAGTGCGATAAGGGTGCCTTCGCCTACAGTGTCGATGGGAAGGTGGTGCATAAAAGTTGAATTGATTAGGTGCATGATCGGTTTGAGATAATGTCACTTGCATATTTGAATAGTTCATTGCTCATGCCATCAGGTCCAGATGCACGTCCATTTTTCAGGGCTTTAAGTGCCTTCTCAACTTCTGCTGTTTTAATTGGTGTTAGTAATGGCCTGGGGTCAGAGAACTGGTGCAAGGGCTTATCATCGTCGTCAGTGAACTGTTCCTTGAACCATTCTCGGATCGCCTAGGCTTTTCCCTGGTCAGTCCCGATAAGGTGGCCTTCAGAGTTTGTACAGTGAGTGGTGGTGTGTAGTCAGTAACTCTCAGGGCTCGGGCTGCCCGAAACATTTTGTGACAGTCATCCGTGGCAGCGATTTCATCTGCTAGGGAGTCTGCCTGTTGAATAGCAAGATCTTTTAAGCATTCACTAATGTGGCGCAGAATACTATTGCGCTCCCGTCGTAGTTTGGTGCGGCCTTCACTTTGGCCACTTTGATAGATGCGCAACCGTATCGCTTTCTGCTCTGCTGACAGTTTTACTACTAGAGGGTCGTCACTATACCTAGTTTGGTTGTTTTTAAGAACACCTATTATGCTGGCAGCGGATGATTCCATAGATTTCAGTATTTTGGTTAGGGCTTCGTTTGGATCGGAGTTGACCTCGATGTTAGCTATCTGCTCCCCGAGGGCTTTTTTGTATGAGTGTCAGTGTCGCTGATGAGCTGGGGTAGGTTGTAGATGACTCTACCCTTTTGCCTGGTATGGCGTTTATATATTGGGTAGAGATCGTTCATCTGAAGGCGTGTAATGACTAGCTTATGGTCAGAATTGAGGTATGTGCCTCCATACGAACTAGCGTTCGGGAGTAAGGGTTTTGCTTCTGTCTTGCATAGTATGAAGTCTATTTGGTTGAAGACAGCTGTGTAGCCTTAGAACTTTTTGGGGCTTTGCAATCAGTAATGGGTCCAGTCCATGTTGTACGGTGACGGCAAGGGTGTTTGAAAGCCGTATTTGTGATAAATAGGCTAATGGAACTAAGGAATGCCACCAGTACATCTCCATTGCTGTTGCGTGTGCCCTCTCCATAGGATCCCATGCATAAGTCAAGTCCTGAATTTTTATCCGCAATTCCGAGTTCTCCCAGCTTGGAGCTGAAATCTCCACACACGAACAGTTGCCATCTAGCTGGGATTGTAGTGGCGGAGCTCAGTTCTAATATTGCTGGATTCTCTTTGGCTTTTTCGGTAGTTGGGCCGTATGCGTTGACAATTCGACACATAGTGGTGGTGTGTTTTCGTGTAGGTATAGCCATGTCGATGAATGCAGCGCGATCACTGACGTGTCCAAAACTAATGATATGATTCAAGACCCTTGGTCCGATTACGAAGCCTAAGCCCCAGTATGTGGCCTGTTTTTGCTCCATGAGCACTAGCTTATGGCCTCTGTAGTTGCTGTTCTGAGTATTTAGCTACTCTAGTCTCTTGAATGCATGCAATATCGATGTCATAGTATTCACAGTCCGCACCTAAGATTTGCCCCTTTGATGTTGCACTCAGACCACGTACATTCCACGTAGCTATGGTAAGCTCCTGGGAAGATTGCGTCGTCCGAGGATGTCGAGCACAGTTTCTTCTT
>CM067369.1:45583886-45608886 GCA_034401795.1 Chaetoderma sp. LZ-2023a | reverse complement strand
GAGATTTGACTTTGGACACCTCATAATAAACAGAACAATCACTCTCGCCTTCCAGAGATTTGCTCTTGGAAACCTAATTCTAAACAGAACAATCACCTTAGTCTCACAGAGATTTGCTCTTGGGCACCTAGTAACAAACAGAACAATCACTCTAGCCTTCCGGAGATTTGCTCTTGCAAGCCTTATAATAAACAGAACCATCACTTTAGTCTTACAGAGATTTGCTCTTGGACACCTAATAATAAACAGAGCAATCACTCTAGCCTTCCAGAGATTTGGTCTTGGAAGCTGAATAATAAACAGAACAACCCTCTCTCCTTCCAGAGATTTGCTCTTGGACACCTAATAATAAACAGAACAATCACGCTAGCCTTCCAGAGATTTGCTCTTGGACACCTAATAATAAACAGAACAATCACTCTAGCCTTCCAGAGATTTGCTCTTGGACGCCTAATGATAAACAGAACAATCACTCTAGCCTTCCAGAGAGTTGCTCTTGGAAGCTGAATAATAAACAGAACAATCACTCTCGCCTCCAGAGATTTGCCCTTGGACACCTAATAATAAACAGAACAATCACTCCAGCCTTCCAGAGATTTGCTCTTGGAAGCTGAATAAGAAACAGAACAATCACTCTAGCCTTCCAGAGATTTGCTCTTGGACATCTAATAATAAACAGAACAATCACTCTCGCCTTCCAGAGATTTGCTCTTGGAAGCTGAATAATAAACAGAACAATCACTCTATCCTTCCAGAGATTTGCTCTTGGACACCTAATAATAAACAGAACAATCAATCTAGCCTTTTAGAGATTTGCTCTTGGACACCTAACAATAAACAGAAAAATCACTCTAGCCTTCCAGAGATTTGCTCTTGAACACCTAATAATAAACAGAACAATCACTCTAGTCTTCCAGAGATTTGCTCTTGCAAGCCTTATAATAAACAGAACCATCACTATAGCCTTCCAGAGAGTTGCTCTTAGACGCCTAATAATAAACATAATGATCACTCTATTCTTCCAGAGTTTCGCTCTTGCAAGCTTTATAATAAACAGAACACTCACTTTAATCTCACAGAGATTTGCTCTTGGACACCTAATAATAAACAGTACAATCACGCTATCCTTCCAGAGATTTGCTCTTGGACACCTAATAATAAACAGAACAATCACCCTAGCCTTCCAGAGATTTGCTCTTGGACACCTAATAATAAACAGTATGATCACTCTAGCTTCTCAGAATTTCGATCTTGCAAGCCTTATAATAAACAGAACAATCACTCTAGCCTTCCAGAGATTTGCTCTTGCAAGCCTAAAATAAACAGAGCAATAACGTTAGTCTTACAGACATTTGCTCTTGGACACCTAACAATAAACAGAACAATCACTCTAGCCTTCCAGCGATTTGCTCTTGGACACCTAATAATAAACAGAACAATCACGCTTGCCTTCCAGAGATTTGCTCTTGGACGCCTAATAATAAACAGAACAATCACTCTAGCCTTCCAGAGATTTGCTCTTGGACACCTAATAATAAACAGAACAATCACTCTCGCCTTCCAGAGATTTGCTCTTGGACACCTAATAATAAACAGAACAATCACTCTCGCCTTCCAGAGATTTGCTCTTGGACACCTAATAATAAACCGAATGATCACTCTAGCCTCCCAGAGATTTGCTCTTGGACACCTAATAATAAACAGAACAATCACTCTCGGCTTCCAGAGGTTTGCTCTTGGACACCTAATAATAAACAGAATGATCACTCTAGCCTTCCAGAGATTTGCTCTTGGACGCCTAATAATAAACAGAACAATCACTCTAGTCTTCCAGAGATTTGCTCTTAGACACCTAATAATAAACAGTACAATCACTCTCGCCTTCCAGAGATTTGCTCTTGGACACCTAATAATAAACAGAACAATCACTCTAGTCTTCCAGAGATTTGCTCTTGGACACCTAATAATAAACAGAACAATCACCCTAGCCTTCCAGAGATTTGCTCTTGGACACCTAGTAACAAACAGAACAATCACTCTAGCCTTCCGGAGATTTGCTCTTGGACACCTAATAATAAACAGAAAAATCACCCTAGCCTTTCAGAGATTTGCTCTTGCAAGCCTTATAATAATCAGAACCATCACTTTAGTCTTACAGAGATTTGCTCTTGGACACCTAATAATAAACAGAACAATCACTCTAGCCTTCCAGAGATTTGGTCTTGGAAGCTGAATAATAAACAGAACAACCACTCTCTCCTTCCAGAGATTTGCTCTTGGACACCTAATAATAAACAGAACAATCACTCTAGCCTTCCAGAGATTTGCTCTTGGACGCCTAATGATAAACAGAACAATCACTCTAGCCTTCCAGAGAGTTGCTCTTGGAAGCTGAATAATAAACAGAACAATCACTCTCGCCTCCAGAGATTTGCCCTTGGACACCTAATAATAAACAGAACAATCACGCCAGCCTTCCAGAGATTTGCTCTTGGAAGCTGAATAATAAATAGAACAATCACTCTAGCCTTCCAGAGATTTGCTCTTGGACACCTAATAATAAACAGAACAATCACTCTCGCCTTCCAGAGATTTGCTCTTGGAAGCTGAATAATAAACAGAACAATCACTCTATCCTTCCAGAGATTTGCTCTTGGACACCTAATAATAAACAGAACAATCAATCTAGCCTTTTAGAGATTTGCTATTGGACACCTAACAATAAACAGAAAAATCACTCTAGCCTTCCAGAGATTTGCTCTTGAACACCTAATAATAAACAGAACAATCACTCTAGTCTTCCAGAGATTTGCTCTTGCAAGGCTTATAATAAACAGAACCATCACTATAGCCTTCCAGAGAGTTGCTCTTAGACGCCTAATAATAAACATAATGATCACTCTATTCTTCCAGAGTTTCGCTCTTGCAAGCTTTATAATAAACAGAACACTCACCTTAATCTCACAGAGATTTGCTCTTGGACACCTAATAATAAACAGAACAATCACGCTATCCTTCCAGAGATTTGCTCTTGGACACCTATTAATAAACAGAACAATCACTCTAGCCTTCCAGAGATTTGCTCTTGGACACCTAATAATAAACAGAACAATCACGCTATCCTTCCAGAGATTTGCTCTTGGACACCTAATAATAAACAGAACAATCACTCTAGCCTTCCAGAGATTTGCTCTTGGACACCTAATAATAAACAGAATGATCACTCTAGCTTCTCAGAATTTCGATCTTGCAAGCCTTATAATAAACAGAACAATCACTCTAGCCTTCCAGAGATTTGCTCTTGCAAGCCTTATAATAAACAGAGCAATAACGTTAGTCTTACAGACATTTGCTCTTGGACACCTAACAATAAACAGAACAATCACTCAAGCCTTCCAGAGATTTGCTCTTGGACACCTAATAATAAACAGAACAATCACTCTAGCCTTCCAGATATTTGCTCATGGACACCTAATAATAAACAAAATGATCACTCTAGCCTTCCAGAGATTTGATCTTGGACACCTAATAATAAATAGAACCGTCACCCTAGCCACCCAGAGATTTGCTCTTGGACACCTAATAATAAACGGAACAATCACTCTGGTCTTCCAGAGATTTGCCCTTGGACACCTAATAATAAACAGAACAATCACTCTGGCCTTCCAGAGGTGTGCTCTTGCAAGCCTTATAATAAACAGAACCATCACTATAGCCTTCCAGAGATTTGCCTTTGGACACCTAATAATAAACAGAACAATCACTCTCGCCTTCCAGAGATTTGCTCTTGGAAACCTAATAATAAACAGAACAATCACTTTAGGCTCACAGAGATTTGCTCTTGGACACCTAATAATAAATAGATCAATCACTCTAGCCGTCCAGAGATTTGCTCTTGCAAGCCTTATAATAAATAGAATGATTACATTAGTCTTCCGGAGATTTGACTTTGGACACCTCATAATAAACAGAACAATCACTCTCGCCTTCCAGAGATTTGCTCTTGGAAACCTAATTCTAAACTGAACAATCACCTTAGTCTCACAGAGATTTGCTCTTGGGCACCTAGTAACAAACAGAACAATCACTCTAGCCTTCCGGAGATTTGCTCTTGCAAGCCTTATAATAAACAGAACCATCACTTTAGTCTTACAGAGATTTGCTCTTGGACACCTAATAATAAACAGAGCAATCACTCTAGCCTTCCAGAGATTTGGTCTTGGAAGCTGAATAATAAACAGAACAACCCTCTCTCCTTCCAGAGATTTGCTCTTGGACACCTAATAATAAACAGAACAATCACGCTAGCCTTCCAGAGATTTGCTCTTGGACACCTAATAATAAACAGAACAATCACTCTAGCCTTCCAGAGATTTGCTCTTGGACGCCTAATGATAAACAGAACAATCACTCTAGCCTTCCAGAGAGTTGCTCTTGGAAGCTGAATAATAAACAGAACAATCACTCTCGCCTCCAGAGATTTGCCCTTGGACACCTAATAATAAACAGAACAATCACTCCAGCCTTCCAGAGATTTGCTCTTGGAAGCTGAATAAGAAACAGAACAATCACTCTAGCCTTCCAGAGATTTGCTCTTGGACATCTAATAATAAACAGAACAATCACTCTCGCCTTCCAGAGATTTGCTCTTGGAAGCTGAATAATAAACAGAACAATCACTCTATCCTTCCAGAGATTTGCTCTTGGACACCTAATAATAAACAGAACAATCAATCTAGCCTTTTAGAGATTTGCTCTTGGACACCTAACAATAAACAGAAAAATCACTCTAGCCTTCCAGAGATTTGCTCTTGAACACCTAATAATAAACAGAACAATCACTCTAGTCTTCCAGAGATTTGCTCTTGCAAGCCTTATAATAAACAGAACCATCACTATAGCCTTCCAGAGAGTTGCTCTTAGACGCCTAATAATAAACATAATGATCACTCTATTCTTCCAGAGTTTCGCTCTTGCAAGCTTTATAATAAACAGAACACTCACTTTAATCTCACAGAGATTTGCTCTTGGACACCTAATAATAAACAGTACAATCACGCTATCCTTCCAGAGATTTGCTCTTGGACACCTAATAATAAACAGAACAATCACCCTAGCCTTCCAGAGATTTGCTCTTGGACACCTAATAATAAACAGTATGATCACTCTAGCTTCTCAGAATTTCGATCTTGCAAGCCTTATAATAAACAGAACAATCACTCTAGCCTTCCAGAGATTTGCTCTTGCAAGCCTAAAATAAACAGAGCAATAACGTTAGTCTTACAGACATTTGCTCTTGGACACCTAACAATAAACAGAACAATCACGCTTGCCTTCCAGAGATTTGCTCTTGGACGCCTAATAATAAACAGAACAATCACTCTAGCCTTCCAGAGATTTGCTCTTGGACACCTAATAATAAACAGAACAATCACTCTCGCCTTCCAGAGATTTGCTCTTGGACACCTAATAATAAACAGAACAATCACTCTCGCCTTCCAGAGATTTGCTCTTGGACACCTAATAATAAACCGAATGATCACTCTAGCCTCCCAGAGATTTGCTCTTGGACACCTAATAATAAACAGAACAATCACTCTCGGCTTCCAGAGGTTTGCTCTTGGACACCTAATAATAAACAGAATGATCACTCTAGCCTTCCAGAGATTTGCTCTTGGACGCCTAATAATAAACAGAACAATCACTCTAGTCTTCCAGAGATTTGCTCTTAGACACCTAATAATAAACAGTACAATCACTCTCGCCTTCCAGAGATTTGCTCTTGGACACCTAATAATAAACAGAACAATCACTCTAGTCTTCCAGAGATTTGCTCTTGGACACCTAATAATAAACAGAACAATCACCCTAGCCTTCCAGAGATTTGCTCTTGGACACCTAGTAACAAACAGAACAATCACTCTAGCCTTCCGGAGATTTGCTCTTGGACACCTAATAATAAACAGAAAAATCACCCTAGCCTTTCAGAGATTTGCTCTTGCAAGCCTTATAATAATCAGAACCATCACTTTAGTCTTACAGAGATTTGCTCTTGGACACCTAATAATAAACAGAACAATCACTCTAGCCTTCCAGAGATTTGGTCTTGGAAGCTGAATAATAAACAGAACAACCACTCTCTCCTTCCAGAGATTTGCTCTTGGACACCTAATAATAAACAGAACAATCACTCTAGCCTTCCAGAGATTTGCTCTTGGACGCCTAATGATAAACAGAACAATCACTCTAGCCTTCCAGAGAGTTGCTCTTGGAAGCTGAATAATAAACAGAACAATCACTCTCGCCTCCAGAGATTTGCCCTTGGACACCTAATAATAAACAGAACAATCACGCCAGCCTTCCAGAGATTTGCTCTTGGAAGCTGAATAATAAATAGAACAATCACTCTAGCCTTCCAGAGATTTGCTCTTGGACACCTAATAATAAACAGAACAATCACTCTCGCCTTCCAGAGATTTGCTCTTGGAAGCTGAATAATAAACAGAACAATCACTCTATCCTTCCAGAGATTTGCTCTTGGACACCTAATAATAAACAGAACAATCAATCTAGCCTTTTAGAGATTTGCTATTGGACACCTAACAATAAACAGAAAAATCACTCTAGCCTTCCAGAGATTTGCTCTTGAACACCTAATAATAAACAGAACAATCACTCTAGTCTTCCAGAGATTTGCTCTTGCAAGGCTTATAATAAACAGAACCATCACTATAGCCTTCCAGAGAGTTGCTCTTAGACGCCTAATAATAAACATAATGATCACTCTATTCTTCCAGAGTTTCGCTCTTGCAAGCTTTATAATAAACAGAACACTCACCTTAATCTCACAGAGATTTGCTCTTGGACACCTAATAATAAACAGAACAATCACGCTATCCTTCCAGAGATTTGCTCTTGGACACCTATTAATAAACAGAACAATCACTCTAGCCTTCCAGAGATTTGCTCTTGGACACCTAATAATAAACAGAACAATCACGCTATCCTTCCAGAGATTTGCTCTTGGACACCTAATAATAAACAGAACAATCACTCTAGCCTTCCAGAGATTTGCTCTTGGACACCTAATAATAAACAGAATGATCACTCTAGCTTCTCAGAATTTCGATCTTGCAAGCCTTATAATAAACAGAACAATCACTCTAGCCTTCCAGAGATTTGCTCTTGCAAGCCTTATAATAAACAGAGCAATAACGTTAGTCTTACAGGCTCTTGGACACCTAACAATAAACAGAACAATCACTCTAGCCTTCCAGTGATTTGCTCTTGGACACCTAATAATAAACAGAACAATCACGCTTGCCTTCCAGAGATTTGCTCTTGGACGCCTAATAATAAACAGAACAATCACTCTAGCCTTCCAGAGATTTGCTCTTGGACACCTAATAATAAACAGAACAATCACTCTCGCCTTCCAGATATTTGCTCTCACTCTCGCCTTCCAGAGATTTGCTCTTGGACACCTAATAATAAACCGAATGATCACTCTAGCCTCCCAGAGATTTGCTCTTGGACACCTAATAATAAACAGAACAATCACTCTCGGCTTCCAGAGGTTTGCTCTTGGACACCTAATAATAAACAGAATGATCACTCTAGCCTTCCAGAGATTTGCTCTTGGACGCCTAATAATAAACAGAACAATCACTCTAGTCTTCCAGAGATTTGCTCTTAGACACCTAATAATAAACAGTACAATCACTCTCGCCTTCCAGAGATTTGCTCTTGGACACCTAATAATAAACAGAACAATCACTCTAGTCTTCCAGAGATTTGCTCTTGGACACCTAATCATAAACAGAACAATCACCCTAGCCTTCCAGAGATTTGCTCTTGGACACCTAGTAACAAACAGAACAATCACTCCAGCCTTCCGGAGATTTGCTCTTGGACACCTAATAATAAACAGAAAAATCACCCTAGCCTTTCAGAGATTTGCTCTTGCAAGCCTTATAATAATCAGAACCATCACTTTAGTCTTACAGAGATTTGCTCTTGGACACCTAATAATAAACAGAACAATCACTCTAGCCTTCCAGAGATTTGGTCTTGGAAGCTGAATAATAAACAGAACAACCACTCTCTCTTTCCAGAGATTTGCTCGAGGACACCTAATAATAAACAGAACAATCACCCTAGCCTTCCAGAGATTTGCTCTTGGACACCTAATAATAAACAGAACAATCACTCTAGCCTTCCAGAGATTTGCTCTTGGACGCCTAATGATAAACAGAACAATCACTCTAGCCTTCCAGAGAGTTGCTCTTGGAAGCTGAATAATAAACAGAACAATCACTCTCGCCTCCAGAGATTTGCCCTTGGACACCTAATAATAAACAGAACATTCACTCTAGCCTTCCAGAGATTTGCTCTTGGAAGCTGAATAATAAACAGAACAATCACTCTAGCCTTCCAGAGATTTGCTCTTGGACACCTAATAATAAACAGAACAATCACTCTCGCCTTCCAGAGATTTGCTCTTGGAAGCTAAATAATAAACAGAACAATCACTCTATCCTTCCAGAGATTTGCTCTTGGACACCTAATAATAAACAGAACAATCAATCTAGCCTTTTAGAGATTTGCTCTTGGACACCTAACAATAAACAGAAAAATCACTCTAGTCTTCCAGAGATTTGCTCTTGCAAGCCTTATAATAAACAGAACCATCACTATAGCCTTCCAGAGAGTTGCTCTTAGACGCCTAATAATAAACATAATGATCACTCTATTCTTCCAGAGTTTCGCTCTTGCAAGCTTTATAATAAACAGAACACTCACTTTAATCTTACAGAGATTTGCTCTTGGACACCTAATAATAAACAGAACAATCACTCTAGAGATTTGCTCTTGGAAGCTGAATACTAAACACAACAATCACTATATTATTCGAAAACGTAACCCTCGGAAGACTAATAATAAACAAACCAATCAGTCTAATCTTCCAGAGATTTGCTCTTGGACGCCTAATAATAAACAGAACAATCACTCTAGTCTTCCAGAGATTTGCTCTTGCAAGCCTTATAATAATAATAATAATAATAATAATAATAATAATAATAATAATAATAATAATAATAATAATAATAATAAACGGATCAATCACTTCAGTCTAATAATAGTTTTTGCTATTTATTCGCTACAATTGATGAAAATCTGCACCCATCGATTCCCCACCCCACCCCATCCCAAACCCCACCCCGCCGAATAAAATGTGGTAGGAAATATTATAGCAACACGCTATCTTATATCATTGACATTTATTGTACGCACCTTTCCACTGCATCATCGGCAGAAAAAAGGCGCTCAACGATGGAATTCCATTGTAGACCTCGGATGATGAATGAATTGGAACGAGGCTTTTCTTGCATAAGTAACTGACAATCTGTAAGGCGCATTGTGCAAAGCATATATTAATAGACGCATATTTGTAATTTCTTTGTTCAATACAAAATAGTTACACAGAGAATAACAATCAATTCAGGAACATAATACTCCCATTCTTTACTCGGTACATATTGTGCTATTTGAAGAGACTTTTGGTGCGCTTTATAGGCCAGTAAAACTATGGTTTCACTACAAAATGAAATGAAAAGAATTTATCGATATCGTGTGAATAATAGTATCTCAAGAAGCTCTGTGGATCTGTAATCGGATTGCATGGGGTATTCGCTAGTTTCTTCCATACGTTAAGCGCTGGTTTGCAAGGTTTAATGATAACCTCGCCAGTCGGTATAGTGCACGTGTGGTGGCGTCACTCCAACACCTGATGCCAGCATACATATACACTAGATCAGTTCGTTGCGTCAATCCCTCATGTACGTAGGAGCACGTCAAGTCTCGCTCTCCGTGTTGGTGTTTTACTTTTCTTGTTGTTGCTGTCAACTGTCAGGTCGGTTCGGCGATTATTCAGGGAGAGGCAGTACTGTTGGAGTATCCTCACTGCTGAGTAGATACACTGACACATACAATCTTGAATGAATAGATGTGATGACGGATCCATAAGAAATGGTGTAAGAGTACTGTCATCGTTCCAAACATGTTCAGTCTGTATGACGCACATAAGACGGATGTTATGCTGTAGTAGGTCCAGTTACTACTATTGCGCTGTAGTAGGTCCAGTA
Source organism: Chaetoderma sp. LZ-2023a (assembly GCA_034401795.1). Classification (NCBI taxonomy): domain Eukaryota; kingdom Metazoa; phylum Mollusca; class Caudofoveata; order Chaetodermatida; family Chaetodermatidae; genus Chaetoderma; species Chaetoderma sp. LZ-2023a. The sequence goes on along the minus strand of CM067369.1, from coordinate 45,598,741 downwards.
ATTTTCGTGAATCATAGCTAGAGATGGACAGGATGTCAGGAAGTGGTGATGGTCTTCTGATCCTTGCTACACAGTAGACAGGTTTTATGCTATCCCGACTGTATTTAGTCCTGTTGCACTGCATAGTATAGCAGTTTGTCAGCAAGCTCAGCAACAGGTAATGTGCGTATATCACGTGGAGTAGCAGTGACAGAATCAATTGCTAAGGGGGCAGATGACAAGCTCATAGAGCAGTTATGCAGATATCGTAAAGAAGAGTATACCAGTGCCTAGCTATTGAGCTCACCCTACCACCATCTGTTAACCTGATTCCTGGTGAGAGTCGTCCATCCTCCAATTGGTGGAATTCAACCAATGAGAAGGGCTCGGCTCTGTTCGTCCCAGATGGTCTTACTTACATGCATCCATAGATGCGGATGTCCGCTCCAGCCAGCCTACGTTTATAGGGAGCGAGGAAGCACAGCCAAGAGGGACGAAAGTGATGGGTGGCTCACCAAATACACACACCCCCCAAAGGGGGCGTCAAACCCCATCCTCTTTCACACAATGATGGCGACCGTCATCATCAGGGCAACGGCAACGACGATCGACTGACAAGCGGACATTAAGCCTGATGGACGGATGTGTCGATAGCACAACTAATTCCCTAGGCTGTCAATCACTACCATATATGCTCCTACCTTTTACAGTGAAGTTATTCTGTGGCTCTCCATATCCGTCCTCTGGCTTAGTTCGAAAACCGAGGAATGAGCCATCCTGGAATAAGATGAAATAACGCCTACGCCAGGTCTTTATGTACTCGCCTGAAAGCAAAATAAATATGTGGGTGATAATTAGTATTTGAACTCTGATAGCATATCCATTTTGACATTGACATTGATTTATTTGCACCAAGATAACGACGATGACGACGACTATTAAACTAAATCTTCACGATTAATTTAAACAAACTTGTTGAGTCAAATGGGAAGTCCTGGAATGGAGAAACGTATATATATATATATATATATATATATATATATATATATATATATATATATATATATATATATATATATATATATATATATATCCCTAGACAAAACCAGCGACAACACATACGGTCGACAACTGCTCGAATTATATAAATTTAATAACATGTATATTCCCAATGGTAGAATTGGTACACACGTCAATGCAGGAAAAATAACAACCCCCATATGGCAGCGTCATTGCCTATAGCATATCTAGTCAAAACCTTTTAACAGCTATAACAAATTTACTTGAGTTTGTCCAATTCTGCCAGATATCCATTCTGCGTTAAAACTCTCAGTACAATTAAAACAACCAATCAGTCACCAGCAGACCCATAACTCCAAGGATGTTGACAACGTAAACGAACCAGTATGAAATAAAATGGAATCTAGACAAAAGATATGAATTTATACCCCAAAAAATAGCTAATCGCTAAACATTAACTGTTATAATTATGTTATTATAACGAACACTAGACATGCAAACAATAAACGAAACCATGACCGCATTATCATATATGTTCTACGTCACGGAAAAGGAAGTCTTTATAAAAAATAAAACTAATACAGTTCAAGGTAAACAAATTTCAACGCTCACGATTCGAAAACAACAACTGCAAAGAAAACAGAAAAAGATTCCATAAAGACTTTAATTTAAGCTTCAAGAAGAGAAACAAATAGGAGATAATGCTAAAGTCGGGTAGAATCTCCAAACACACTATAAAACGTTGAACTTCAAAATATCAGCAAAAACACTATGTGACCCTAGTCCATAAAGTCTTGTGTCCATGCATACCTTTTCAGATCCCTAAATGAGAAATAAGGCGCAACTAAGATGTTAACGGACATCTACAGCTAGAGACGTTAAAAGAAAATGAGATATTAAACAGACCTATAACGAATGAAGAAATCTAAAAAATTATACAGCGTTTAAAGAATAATAAAGCTGCTGGATCAGACAACATAATAAATGAGTATATCAAGTCCACAGAACACACGATCAGCATATATAAACACGTATTTATTAAAATACTTGATTCAGCTAACTTTCCAGAAGCATTGCAACACGCACTAAATATTTTTCATAATTATTGTATCCATTGGAAGCTACAAATAAATACCACAAAAACAAAAGTAATGATACTGTCCAGGAAAAGAATTAACAACCCACCTAAGTTCTTAATGGGAGGGCAGGAGCTTGAAACAGTCGATGAATACATCTATCTCGGAATTCAAATGAAATCAAATGGCACGTCTTCAAGCCGCAAAATACGAAACTGTAAAACATGGAACAAAAGCCATGTATGCATTAATCACGAAGATTAAAGAACACGATATCCCAATAGATCTCCAAATTGTACTTTTTGAAACAATGGCAGTGCCTATTCTTTTATATGGATCAGCAATATGGGGTTTCGAAAACACTAACTTAATAGAATCGTGTCAACTGAAATTCTTTAAATGTATACTAAGTCTAAAGAAAATCACACCTAATGTCATGGTGTATGGTGAACTAGGAAGAATTCCACTTGCCATTCAAATACAATGTAACACGGTGTAGATATCGGATTGTCTTATGGGAAGTCATGACCCCGATAGACGTCTTATATTTGCAAGTAAGACCTCAGTGAAATTCGCATATTTGAAAATACCAGGTGAGCTAATGAACTGAGTGAATAGTAGTAGTAGTAGCAGCAATTAGATATGAGTCGGAAGATCCACTGGTTGACTTTGACCAGTGCTGGTGATACAGTTTCGCAGAAATGGAACCGAAACCATATCGAAACTGTAAAGAGTATATTCGTGCAGAAGTAGGAATATGAAATAGGAACGACGGTTCGGGGTTGATGATATCTGTCAATAGTTGAAGATAAAAGTGGTTGCTGTGGGATCGGCATACACTTTTATGATATTCAGCAGTCATTTAGGACGTTAGTTTAGTAAATAATAGAGTGATAAGAATAGATACAAATCGATGGGAATCGAGAGAGATTATAGGAAATCATAGTGGACTGACTGACATTAGTTGTTGACGGTCGGCATTCCGACTCCCTTAAGCAAGTACAACAACACCAGCTGGCAATGAGATCATACAGCTCATGTGCTTATTAACGTTCGTTTCCTACAGGCTTATCCAGGATAGGCAAGGGACAGGACAGAGGCATTGTAGCGTCCTGTAGGAATTAATAACATAATCGAAATTTGTATATCAACTATATGTCAATCAAAGAAAGGCATGCTACAACAACACATACCGTGATGTTGTTAGTTAGCTGACAGATCGCATCAAATCAGAACCAGCTAGAACCGCTTTGGCAGAGTGAAGCGTGGATATAGCATGTTTAGTAATGAATTCCGAGAAGAGAAGCCCAGAGTTTGATTGGCTGAGATGACGTCATAATCAATGAGCATCTAGTCAAACTCTGTGGCAGAGAAACATAAGGAACAGGTTTCAAAGTTAAATCGAGAGATAGGCGAACAGGGATTGGTCAGGACGACCAACAAGAATAGGTACAAGCTTCTGGGAAGAGATAAGCAGATATTGATTGGAGGCAAGAATGATGCAGGCCAATCAAGCTGTGGTTATGGCTACCCAGAATGATGAAAGGAACAGAAACTATATATTACGATATATATAGATCTATATATCGTAATATGTATAGATGTTGAGAAATAGGAAGTGTATTTAATAGGCACTTGGTCTATTGAATCTTTAATCTTTTACCATCGTTGATTCGTGTAGGTAATCTCTTCGTAATCGTAGTTGTCGGGTAGAATAGAAATTGAGTAGCAATTAGTATTGTGTTAGATAGGATAGCAGATCAGTAGAACTGAGAGAATCCGTATATGTAATTATTCAGAAATATAGGCAAAGTTTATCATTCATTTTCGACAGTAAAAGTCGACATTGTTATAAGTTATAATAGCTAATAAATTATCGTAATAATACAAGTAGCTAGTCGTAGTTGTGGTTTAACTCCAGAAGCACGAAACACCATCGTGCCTTACCTGAGCATCTTTTATTAGTCAGATAGGCCCGTATTGCTAACATAAATATCTTCATAACATCGGAAGAGGTGAGCCAGCAATAGTACCGCTACAGCGTCGGAAAGATAGATTGTCGCAGCAATCTTCTAACATCATAAGTCTTTCCGAAGTTTTAGTGGTAGTCATAATCTTGTGGTAATCGGAGATCGAAAATCTTCAGTGGCGAGCCTGCCAGGATAGGAGTAAATAACGCAAACTGTGAGTACTTATGGCCCAAGTGGACCGGCCAGCTAACATTGTATTGAAAGACATTGCCGACCGGGTACAGGTATTCGTGGAAATAGCTAAACAATCAGACTCTGCCAAAGTAACCCAACATCGAGAATACCGTGACAATTCGTTAGTAAAAATCACAACTGACATTAATCGCCCTGAACAACCCCGACTTCAACGAGTAATAGTGTGCCTGTATTACCAGTAGACACCCATACGATGGCGTCTCCACGGAGACCAGCTGAACCAGCCGACCCAGGACTACCTCCGATAGAACTACCCCAAAGGCCCGAGCTGCGACCGGAGACGGTAGCCGCCATGCGAGCTATGGGGATGGCAATGGCCAATACCATTGTGGACAGTAGCAATCGACGTGAGAATGACAGGGTACATCGGCAGGAGATTAGGGAGACCATCCAGCGAATTCAGCCCTGTGACGGTTTAATACCAGAACAAGTACGTGCATTTCTGGACGAGACAAGAAGGGCGTGGGTGGCGAATGCGGGACTATTAGAGGGTGTACCCGCCTATATAATCACTAGAGCTGCCCGTGGTCAGTTAGCACGAGCAGTAGATGGCTTCCTGGTGGGAAAGATACGGGAAGAAGTGACTTTTGACGAGTTGAAGGCGTATATTACATTGAACTTCGTATCGTCGAATGAGCATGAGAGGATAAAATATGACCTGGAAGGGGTGCGGCAAAGACGAAATGAAACGATAATCACCTTTAATAGAAGATATCGAGAGTTAGCCAACCGCGCATACCCAGTAGAGAATGTGGACAACCGAAGGACAGTACTAGGTATCTATTTAAAGGCAGTAAGCGACAAAGGACTGAGTAAGAGGATCATACGCAAGAGGGCGGGAACGTTGAACCGTGCGATAGAAATCGCCGAAGAAGAAGAGACGTATAACGATCTCCTGAAAGCAATGCGGATAGATGGGAGGTCAGAGGAGCGAATGGAGATTGATGCTTTAGAGCCGGCAGAAGAACAAAGCATATGGCAAGTAGTAAATTCGTTAAAACGTCAGATTACACAGCAGAATAAGATGATTGAAAAACTCTGCGGGATAATTGGCGAGATGAAAGTGGCGGATGAAAGACCGCGACCACAAGACAGGAGAGAAGCGAAACCAAAGCGACCAACCCGGCCAACGCAGAGATCAGCCCCACCCGCACCGAGACGGGTAACCGGGAATAAAAGTGCAGCTCACATCACGTGTTATAATTGTGGCCGTACAGGGCACTATAAGAGTGATTGTACACAGGCAGCGCAACCACCCCGACAAACTCTGTGGCAGAAGAGAGCCCAGAAACCACAGCAAGGGGGAAAAAGACCGCCCCTAGTGTGTTTTACGTGCGGTATGGAGGGCCACATGGCCAGGGACTGTAATAACAACCAGGGTAGGTTTGTAGAAGGCAAAAACCGACCCAATACAGTTACATGCTTCCGGTGTGGGAAGGATGGACATTTTCTACGAGATTGTCCCAATGCCGGTCCACCAAAAATGGCCAAGCCACTACCCCAGAGGGCAAGCAAACGTCCACGAGTAGAAGAATGGGACATGGACATGGAAGTAGACGAAGTTGGAGATCGTGACAGACAGTTGAGACAGGAAGTGACGCCGCGGGACTGTTCGCGCAACGTACGACGGGACATAGCAAATCGGATGAGGGACCCCGACGAATACGAGGACAGGGATGGGTTCGTTCTGACGAGTGAGAACACCAACGAGTACGGACGATATGGGACTGAACGCGATTCATCCGGAAGGAGGAATTCGTATGCAGAAGTAGTTAGCGGACGAAGGAGTCCGGTAAATGGCGACGGAGGAAACCGTTGGTGAGGCCACCGACCGAGCGGTTTCTGATCTGTCTGAGATTAGAAAGAAACGGTCTTGTGAATAAGGGTGAGTACCTGCATGCTCTAGTAGATACGGGTGCTAGCACATCCTTGATTCGAAAGGATATTTGGCGTAGCATGTTAGATGCTAGGCCATTAAAAAGAGCAAGAACGCTCTTAGCGGTAAATGGTGCCCCAATAGAACTTTTGGGAGAAACACAAATCAAATTTGAAGATGCCCGGCCTATTCCGAGTACGGTAGTAGCGAGTATGAGGCATGAATGTTTGATTGGAGCGGATGCTTTGCACTTGGGAAATGCAAAGATTGACTATCGGACCAAAGTAGTAGTATGGTTTGGTCAGGTATATCCCTTTAGATATCCTTATAGAGAACAGTCGCGATATGTGGATGCGAGTTGTAAGGAAACGACCGGATATAAAGATATCGACAAAGTGATAGACGACTTTGCGGATATCTTTGATACGGCTCGGCCAAATACGTTAGGATTGGTCCCCAAAGTGAAATGTACGGTACCAACAGGAGATGCTTATCCTATAAGGCAGAAGGCCTACCGTCTACCGCTAACCAAGCAATATGTGGTTAAGAACCAAGTAAAAGAAATGCTTGATGCGGGCGTCATAAGACCATCGTCATCCCCGTGGGCGTCACCCATTACTTTGGTTCCTAAGAAGGACGGTGACACACGGTTTTGTATTGACTATAGGAAATTGAATTCGGTATGCCGTAAGGACAGTTACCCGCTACCGAATATCTCTGACATTTTTGATTCGATGCGAGGCGCAACGATATTTTCTACTATGGACTTGAAGTCTGGATATTGGCAGATACCAATGGCCAGCCAAGACATAGAGAAGACGGCGTTCGTCTGCAGTGAAGGTTTGTACGAATGGATTCGTATGCCGTTCGGTTTTTGCAACTCAGGTGCCGTATTTCAAAGGGCGATGAATGACATTTTCCGGGAATTTGTAGGAAAATATGTGCATGTTTTTGTCGACGATATAGTCGTGTATTCACGAAATCCGACAGAACATGCACAGCACTTGCGTAAGGTCATGCGCAAGATTAGAGAGTATAACTTACAAGTTAAGAAAAAGAAGTGTGATTTCGCCAGTAAGTCTGTGGACTTGTTAGGATATCGCATTTCTGCACAAGGAGTAGCTCCTCAGGCTCAGAAGGTCAAGGTCATTAGGGAAATGTCACCACCACGTGATGTGGGTGAAGTAAGAAGTTTCCTTGGAGCTACCGGATATTACCGATCCTGTGTGCAAGGCTATGCAGAAATTGCCAAGCCTTTAATAGAGCTAACAAAGAAATATAAGCGTTTTGAGTGGGTAAGGATGAACAGCAAGCGTTCAAGAAATTACAGAACTTGCTGTGCAGTGAGACGGTTCTCACATATCCGAATTTAAACGCCCCTTATAAGTTATACACTGACGCATCTAGTTATGCTATTGGGGCTATACTGGTACAAGACGATGCTAAGGGTATAGAGCGTGTAATTCAATATGTAAGCTCTACTCTTAAAGATAGTCAGCTTAATTGGCCCGTAATAGAGAAGGAGGCTTACGCTGTGATCTATGCGTTGAAGAAGCTCCGCCCATATCTATTTGGCGTGCAGTTTACCATGTACACCGACCACAAACCCCTAAAGAGTTTGTTTGTGGGTGAGGTGAAAAACACAAAGCTGCAGCGCTGGGCAGTGCTGATTGCTGAATACGGATGTAAGATTGAATACATCCAGGGCTCGAAGAATATTCGAGCGGACATGTTGTCCAGGTTACGGCGTCCGGTAGAGGTCGCCACGTTAGACACGGGTGATTATGTCATACCTGATGTGGACGAGGGTGCCTTACCGCATGTACCCCTAGAGGTATTTGACATTCCCTACGACGAATTGTGTGCCGAACAGACCAAAGAATATCCGTTGTATTCGTTAGTCACCCCGTCAGCGTTGGACGCTGAGTACCCTCGAATTGTCTTACCTACCTGTTCCGTGAGAAAGTGCTCCAGATGGCTCATGGATGAGCCGGTCACCAAGGTCTGCAGAAGACCATCGGTATGGTAAGAGATTCTTTTGTATGGACATCTTTAAGGAAAGATGTGGTTCGGATGCTTGAAACGTGTACAACGTGCCAGGTCAACCGACCCGTCACTACACTGCCTAAATACAGTGAGATGCCCATGGCTAGTTATCCGAGTCAGATAATTGGCATGGATTTAATCGGTCCACTGTTAGAATCAAGCAGAGGTAATGTCTATATCATGACGATAATCGATCACTGTTCTGCATGGGCAGAAGCATATCCGATGGCTGCCAAGACATCTCAAAATGTTGAAGACAAGTTCTTTAATGAGTATGTCGCTCGTCATGGTGTCCCTGAAATATTAATAGCAGATCAGGGTAAAGAATTCTGTTCTAATTCTCTGGAAGAACGATTTAAGGAACACGGTATCGATCATAGAAGATCGAGTCCATACCATCCACAAACCAATGGACGTACCGAGAGGTTCAATCGAACGCTCAAAGAGATAATCCAGAAAGGTGTTAACAATGAATCTCGTGCATGGGAAGACGAACTGGGCGCGGCTTTAACAGCGTACCGCAGCTCTCGTCACTCCACGACCGGATATACACCATTTTATCTGACGTATGGTCGTCGAGCAAGACTTCCGTTAACCATCCCACTGGATGCTGCGCAGGATCTTGGCGAAAGACTTACGTGTCTTAATAATGCTTTGCTGTGTGCTCGTGGAGAAACGGCAAAGTCTCGAGAAGTTCACCGAGAACAGATCAATAAGCGTGCAAACGCTGGTGAGTACAAGGTTGGCAATTCAGTGGTCGTAAAAGCTGAAGAGAGGATGAAGTTGACCTCTCGCAGTGACCCTGAATACGAGATCTTTAAGATCAACGGGCCGGTGGCTCATGTCCGCCATCAGATATCTGGGAAAGTGCGCATACTTAATATATCTAAGTTACGTGTGGTAGACTCAGAAATGTGTTGGGACAAAATCCGCCAACGCCCTATTCGTAACCCTGCTAAAGGTACGAAGGCCAGCCATCACCCTCGAGTGATAGTACCCGAGTCCAAACCTTTACCGGTAAATGACTCCGATGCGACAGCGAATAAGAAGGCTCGTAGGAAGCGACCAGCTTCTGATGAAGAGCCAAAGATGCGCAAGGTGGGTAAGGTGGTTAATGTAAGGGCAAAGCAGCCTGGCACGAGCAAGCACCGAAACCATGAGTCACCCATGGAAACCCAAGTGACTCCTCATACTGTAGTGATGGACACCTCGGAGGATGTACCCGAGCCTGCCAATGAGCCAATGGAAACGCTTCCATCTCATCCCTACTTTCTGCGCAAGCGCAGTCTCGCTCATGATGTCTACCCAGACCCTAAGAGACTCAGGATTGGCGCGTTTGGCCGTGCTCGACACGATGATTTCATCGGTCGTATTGAAGCGGTTATAAGGCGACGCAGTCGTCAATAGTGGTAATTCTGTAGATTAGTATCGTACCAGTAGCATTCGCAGTGATATAGTATCGTATAGTCCGTTCAGAACGTAACAGTATAGTTGATAGTAGGTAGCAAACAGAACCATGTCGGTAGCAGCCCTATCCTCCGAGGCCGCACGGGCCGCATGCGCAATGATAGCCAACATTGATAGGCTGTGTAACGCGGATAAGGACATGATGCGTACGCTGATTATGAGGAGTATGCGGTTCATGTTGAAGGATGACAAAATTAATGCCGGAAGGATTATACTCTTGGCCGAAATCAGCAAGGCATTGCTGTCCGGGTATGGAATAAACATAGTGCATTGGGTTAGAGTACTGTTGTTGAGAAGCTTTATTAATCGCTGTATTTCTCACCAAGATCGGATAGTATGTGACCGGGTCAGAATGTCCTGGTGGTAGCCGTGTATTGTCAGTATACTGAATAACTCCACGGTTAGCAATTGCAGTATTCAACTGTCCAAGTCCAATGAACCACTAGTAAAGTATTTGCCAACAAGAAAATGGGTGTGGTATTGCAAACATTCGGGGAAACTGTTGAAGTACACTGCGGCGGACGACTGACAGACCGGTGTGTAGTTAAGAATGGTGTGTTTGCTCTAATGTCTGGAGAATGTGATTATAGTGGCAAGGGTTGGCGATTTGAGCCAGTACAGTCTTATAGTAGGACTTACACTCGAATCAGTCTGGCCCTTGACACGCCACGGTTGGATGTGGCCGGTGTACTAAACCAATCAATGATAATTAATCAGTTGAGTATGCAAAAGTGGGACCAGTTGCATAAGTCTAAGTACGTGCCGCTAGCACCTTTATCTGCGGTCGACCCAGCGATGGTCGATGGCATGGGGGTACGGTCGTTTGTGTCATATTCCACCGGCTCCTTCGTCGTAGTGATCGTAATAGTGGTTATACTATGGAAGTGTGGAATTATTTCACGCATGTGGATATGGATTAGATGCAAGCCACATGCGGCCCATAGCAGTGCGCCACGGACTATTCACCCTCACAGGCCCCGGAGACCTGCAGCCCTACCGGAGCCGATGAGGATGTCAGCCGGGTCGTCGCCTAACGCTGTTGCCAGGACCGAGATCGACCCGACGGCTGACGACTGGATAGATGTGGTAATTGATGATCCTAACATTCGTACATCATACGAGGATTTATCATTGTAGCACAAACTTTATTATTAGTGCCATATTTTGTATGTTCCTAACACCTAGAGTGGATCACGAGGGGTTATGGACTTGTGGCACAAACTTTATTATTGTGTCATGTATTAAGTGTTATAGCATGTATTGTGGATGTCAATATGACCTTTGATATGACCTGTAATGATTTAGCTGTAGGATTAGGATTTATATTTTTAGTATTGTTTTATGATTGTATCGTTTGATAATTAGGTTTTCTTTTTATTGTGGTTTTATTGATAGGCAGTTTTCCTATTTACGTATTTATTTTAGTGTCATATGTTGTTGTTTCGGGATTGCCCTGGTATAGTGTGGTTTTGTTGTTGATAGTGCACAACGAGTTAATTATCAATCTCTTAAGGCCTTAAGAAATGGTTAATTAACTTCGGTTGTGGGGCATGTGTAGATATCGGATTGTCTTATGGGAAGTCATGACCCCGATAGACGTCTTATATTTGCAAGTAAGACCTCAGTGAAATTCGCATATTTGAAAATACCAGGTGAGCTAATGAACTGAGTGAATAGTAGTAGTAGTAGTAGTAGTAGTAGTAGTAGTAGCAGCAATTAGATATGAGTCGGAAGATGCACTGGTTGACTTTGACCAGTGCTGGTGATACAGTTTCGCAGAAATGGAACCGAAACCATATCGAAACTGTAAAGAGTATATTCGTGCAGAAGTAGGAATATGAAATAGGAACGACGGTTCGGGGTTGATGGTATCTGTCAATAGTTGAAGATAAAAGTGGTTGCTGTGGGATCGGCATACACTTTTATGATATTCAGCAGTCATTTAGGACGTTAGTTTAGTAAATAATAGAGTGATAAGAATAGATACGAATCGATGGGAATCGAGAGAGATTATAGGAAATCATAGTGGACTGACTGACATTAGTTGTTGACGGTCGGCATTCCGACTCCCTTAAGCAAGTACAACAACACCAGCTGGCATTGAGATCATACAGCTCATGTGCTTATTAACGTTCGTTTCCTACAGGCTTATCCAGGATAGGCAAGGGACAGGACAGAGGCATTGTAGCGTCCTGTAGGAATTAATAACATAATCGAAATTTGTATATCAACTATATGTCAATCAAAGAAAGGCATGCTACAACAACACATACCGTGATGTTGTTAGTTAGCTGACAGATCGCATCAAATCAGAACCAGCTAGAACCGCTTTGGCAGAGTGAAGCGTGGATATAGCATGTTTAGTAATGAATTCCTAGAAGAGAAGCCCAGAGTTTGATTGGCTGAGATGACGTCATAATCAATGAGCATCTAGTCAAACTCTGTGGCAGAGAAACATAAGGAACAGGTTTCAAAGTTAAATCGAGAGATAGGCGAACAGGGATTGGTCAGGACGACCAACAAGAATAGGTACAAGCTTCTGGGAAGAGATAAGCAGATATTGATTGGAGGCAAGAACGATGCAGGCCAATCAAGCTGTGGTTATGGCTACCCAGAATGATGAAAGGAACAGAAACTATATATTACGATATATATAGATCTATATATCGTAATATGTATAGATGTTGAGAAATAGGAAGTGTATTTAATAGGCACTTGGTCTATTGAATCTTTAATCTTTTACCATCGTTGATTCGTGTAGGTAATCTCTTCGTAATCGTAGTTGTCGGGTAGAATAGAAATTGAGTAGCAATTAGTATTGTGTTAGATAGGATAGCAGATCAGTAGAACTGAGAGAATCCGTATATGTAATTATTCAGAAATATAGGCAAAGTTTATCATTCATTTTCGACAGTAAAAGTCGACATTGTTATAAGTTATAATAGCTAATAAATTATCGTAATAATACAAGTAGCTAGTCGTAGTTGTGGTTTAACTCCAGAAGCACGAAACACCATCGTGCCTTACCTGAGCATCTTTTATTAGTCAGATAGGCCCGTATTGCTAACATAAATATCTTCATAACATCGGAAGAGGCGAGCCAGCAATAGTACCGCTACAGCGTCGGAAAGATAGATTGTCGCAGCAATCTTCTAACATCATAAGTCTTTCCGAAGTTTTAGTGGTAGTCATAATCTTGTGGTAATCGGAGATCGAAAATCTTCAACGGGTTAGTAAATGGAGGTTATGGGAAATTATCGTCAATGCTTTTCTTCACGTGTCTAGATTGTATGTCAAGAAACCAAATTCAGGTTAAATTGATGAAAAAAGTAAAAGCCATTCTAAAAATAACGGAGCAATCGGACATATTCTTGGCAGAAACCGTAAACACAAAACAGGTAGTTCAGCGAACAAAACATACTTTAGAGCAGCAGTATGTAGAAAGATGGACACAACTCATAAATGATTCAACACGGCTAACGTTCTATAAAGAAATAAAAATAAAATTTGAATTCGAAGACTATTTTAAAATATTACCATATAGAGAAGCAATAAGCTTTTGTCATTTCAGTATATTGAACCATCAACTGGCAATAGAATCTAAAATGTGGGTGGGTATTGACAGGGCGGAACGACTTTGTGATACATGTAACATAGTAGAAATACAAATACATTTTCTTTTCTGCTGCGAAAAATACACAACAGAAAGAACACAATTTATACCTGATTACTATGTAAGGCAGAACACAACAGAGAAAACAAAGGCCTGTTTGCGATCTGCAACAAACCAATACTGAATAGGTTATGCAAATATCTACGGCTCTCAAAGAAAAAACAACAACAACAACAACAACAACAACAACAACAACAATGACAACGGCAACTGCAACAATGACAACTACGACATTAGGAGCACCTCGGACACACACCTCTCTAATACGACAAATGCAACAACCACGGCTCCAGCACCAATATGCTACAATCATCACCGCCACAACCACACCACCACAACAACAACGACAGCGACAATGCAACCGACAACGACAAAGATGTTAACAACGACAAGGAAAACGATGTCAAAAACAAAATATTTCAAAGACAGCAGCTAATCATTAACTAATCTCGATAATAATAATAATAATAATAATAATAATAATAATAATAATACCGATTTAAAAACGAAAAGGTGACACAAATTACCCCCAAAGTGATAGGCCAATCACACTACTCAGTTGTCTAGGTACACTTTTCACCTCAATAATAGGTAACCGTATTAATGAGTTACTAGAAAATATCAATAAATTATTAGCAAATCAAGCAGGCTTTAGGAAAGGATATTTCACCACAGACCATATATCCACACCGTCCGCGCTAGTAGAAGCATTTAAAGATAAGAGAAATCGTAGATTTTGAAGAGACTTTTGACTCAGTATGGCATAACTACATCTGGACAATTCTGCTCCAGCGTAATATGAATGGAGAAGTATTTAAAGTTATACAGACCCTGACTGTATAGCAGTATAAAATTAATAATCAAGCTAAACAGCACGTTTTCGGATGCACTTACTTGCAAATGGGGAGTACGACAAAGCGAGAACCTATCCTCACTACTCGTCGCCTTATACTTAAATTACCTCGTAAATTTCCTTGGCAACCCAACCCGTAAATCCATAGAACTAGGCAATACAGAAGATGAACTAGCAACCTTTTTTAGACGTTTAATATTCCTCTATGCCGACGATATAGCTGAAAACGCACCTAACCTCCAGCTGACATTGAATGCATTTGGACATTATTGCGACTTGCGGAAACTAAAAGTAAATCTAGACAAAACAAATGGTATTTAGTAGTACCAAAGGATATTGTAACACACTTTCATTCTATCCAAATACACATTAGAGAACGTATATAGCTATAAATAACTAGGCATACCTTTGCATACAACGCCTCCTTTTAGCGTCGAAAAGCCTATTTGCACACACCTGAATAGCAATGTTCGCTCTACATCGACGAGCTAAGCAATTAGATCTACACATTGATTATCTAATTAAATTGTACCATCAAATGATAGAACCGATCATCCTTTATGCCTGTGAAATTATTGAAATAGAAAAATGTAATTTAATCGAAAAAGCACGTTTTAGAAATTAAGCGAAACCCACCTTA
>CM067369.1:45556386-45583386 GCA_034401795.1 Chaetoderma sp. LZ-2023a | reverse complement strand
GAAGGCTAGAGTGATTGTTCTGTTTATTATTAGGTGTCCAAGAGCAAATTCTGGAAGACTAGAGTGATTGTTCTGTTTATTATAAGGCTTGCAAGAGCAAATCTCTGGAAGGCTAGAGTGATTGTTCTGTTTATTATGAGGTGTCCAAAGTCAAATCTCCGAAAGACTAATGTGATCGTTCTATTTATTATAAGGCTTGCATGAGCAAATCTCTGGAAGGCTAGAGTCATTGATCTGTTTATTATTAGGTGTCCAAGAGCAAATTTCTGTGAGCCTAGAGTGATTGTTCTGTTTATTATTAGGTTTCCAAGAGCAAGTCTCTGGAAGGCGAGAGTGATTGTTCTGTTTATTATTAGGTGTCCAAAGGCAAATCTATGGAAGGCTATAGTGATGGTTCTGTTTATCATAAGGCTTGCAAGAGCACACCTCTGGAAGGCTAGAGTGATTGTTCTGTTTATTATTAGGTGTCCAAGAGCAAATCTCTGTAAGACTAAAGTGATTGTTCTGTTTATTATTAGGTGTCCAAGAGCAAATCTCTGTAAGACTAAAGTGATTGTTCTGTTTATTATTAGGTGTCCAAGAGCAAATCTCTGGGTGGCTAGGGTGACGGTTCTATTTATTATTAGGTGTCCAAGAGCAAATCTCTGGAAGGCTAGAGTGATCATTCTGTTTATTATTAGGTGCCCAAGAGCAAATCTCTGGAAGGCTAGGGTGATTGTTCTGTTTATTATTAGGTGTCCAAGAGCAAATCTCTGGAAGGCTAGAATGATTGTTCAGTTTATTATAAGACTTGCAAGAGCGAAATTCTGGAAGGCTGGAGTGATTGTTCTGTTTATTATTAGGCATCCAAGAGCAAATCTCTTGAAGGCGAGGTTGATTGTTCTGTTTCTTATTAGGTGTGCAAGAGCAAATCTCTGGAAGGCGAGAGGGATTGTTCTGTTTATTATGAGGTGTCCAAAGTCAAATCTCCGTAAGACTAATGTGATCGTTCTGTTTATTATAAGGCTTGCAAGAGCAAATCTCTGGAAGGCTAGAGTGATTGTTCTGTTTATTATAAGGCTTGCAAGAGCGAAACCCTGGAAGACTAGCATGATCATTCTGTTTATTATTAGGTGTCCAAGAGCAAATCTCTGGAAGGCTAGATTGATTGTACAGTTTAGTATAAGGCTTGCAAGAGCGAAGCCCTGGAAGACTAGGGTGATCATTCTGTTTATTATTAGGTTTCCATGAGCAAATATCTGGAAGGCGAGAGTGATTGTTCTGTTTATTATTAGGTGTCCAAGAGCAAATATCTGGAAGGCTAGAGTGATTGTTCTGTTTATTATTAGGTGTCCAAGAGCAAATCTCTGGATGGCTAGAGTGATTGTTCTGTTTATTGTAAGGCTTGCAAGAGCAAATCTCTGGAAGGCCAGAGTGATTGTTCTGTTTATTATTAGTTGTCCAAGAGCAAATCTCTGAAAGGCTAGAGTGATTGTTCTGTTTATTATTAGGTGTCCAAGAGCAAATCTCTGGAAGACTAAGAGTGATTGTTCTGTTTGTTATTAGGTGTCCAAGAGCAAATTTCTGGAAGGCTATAGTGATTGTTCTGTTTATTACTAGGTGCCCAATAGCAAATCTCTGGAAGGCTATAGTGATTGTTCTGTTTATTATTAGGTGCCCAAGAGCAAATCTCTGGAAGGCTAGAGTGATTGTTCTGTTTATTATTAGGTGCCCAAGAGCAGATCTCTGGAAGACTAGAGTGATTGTTCTGTTTATTATTAGGTGTCCACGAGCAAATCTGTGGAAGGCTAGAGTTATCATTCTGTTTATTATTAGGTGTCCAAGAGCAAATCTCTTGAAGGCTAGAGTGATTGTTCTGTTTATCATTAGGCGTCCATGAGCAAATCTATGTAAGACTAAAGTGATTGTTCTGTTTATTATTAGGTGTCCAAGAACAAATCTCTGAAGGACTAATGTGATTGTTCTGTTTATTATAAGGCTTGCAAGAGCAAATCTCTGTGCGACTAAAGTGATTGTTCTGTTTATTATTAGGTTTCCAAGAGCAAATCTCTGGAAGGCGAGAGGGATTGTTCTGTTTATTATGAGGTGTCCAAAGTCAAATCTCCGTAAGACTAATGTGATCGTTCTGTTTATTATAAGGCTTGCAAGAGCAAATCTCTGGAAGGCTAGAGTGATTGTTCTGTTTATTATAAGGCTTGCAAGAGCGAAACCCTGGAAGACTAGCATGATCATTCTGTTTATTATTAGGTGTCCAAGAGCAAATCTCTGGAAGGCTAGATTGATTGTTCAGTTTATTATAAGGCTTGCAAGAGCGAAACCCTGGAAGACTAGGGTGATCATTCTGTTTATTATTAGGTTTCCATGAGCAAATATCTGGAAGGCGAGAGTGATTGTTCTGTTTATTATTAGGTGTCCAAGAGCAAATATCTGGAAGGCTAGAGTGATTGTTCTGTTTATTATTAGGTGTCCAAGAGCAAATCTCTGGATGGCTAGAGTGATTGTTCTGTTTATTGTAAGGCTTGCAAGAGCAAATCTCTGGAAGGCCAGAGTGATTGTTCTGTTTATTATTAGTTGTCCAAGAGCAAATCTCTGGAAGACCAGAGTGATTGTTCTGTTTATTATTAAGGCTCCAAGAGCAAATCTCTGGAAGGCTAGAGTGATCATTCTGTTTATTATTAGGTGTCCAAGAGCAAATATCTGGAAAGGCTAGAGTGATCATTCTGTTTATTATTAGGTGTCGAAGAGCAAATCTCTGGAAGGCTAGAGTGATTGTTCTGTTTATTATTAGGTGTCCAAGAGCAAATCTCTGGAAGGCTAGAGTGATTGTTCTGTTTATGATTAGGCTTCCAAGAACAAATCTCTGAAAGGCTAGAGTGATTGTTCTGTTTATTATTAGGTGTCCAAGAGGAAATCTCTGAAAGACTAATGTGATTGTTCTGTTTATTATTAGGTGTCCAAGAGCAAATCTCTGAAGGA
The DNA here is from genome assembly GCA_034401795.1 of Chaetoderma sp. LZ-2023a. Lineage (NCBI taxonomy): Eukaryota > Metazoa > Mollusca > Caudofoveata > Chaetodermatida > Chaetodermatidae > Chaetoderma > Chaetoderma sp. LZ-2023a. The sequence continues at coordinate 45,580,410 of CM067369.1, read as the reverse complement.
CTAATGTGATTGTTCTGTTTATTATAAGGCTTGCAAGAGCAAATCTCTGTGCGACTAAAGTAATTGTTCTGTTTATTATTAGGTGTCCAAGAGCAAATCTCTGGAAGGCTAGAGTGATTGTTCTGTTTATTGTAAGGCTTGCAAGAGCAAATCTCTGGAAGGCTAGAGTGATTGTTCTGTTTATTATTAGGCTTCCAAGAACAAATCTCTGAAAGGCTAGAGTGATTGTTCTGTTTATTATTAGGTGTCCAAGAGCAAATCTCTGGAAGACTAAGAGTGATTGTTCTGTTTATTATTAGGTGTCCAAGAGCAAATTTCTGGAAGGCTATAGTTATTGTTCTGTTTATTACTAGGTGCCCAAGAGCAAATCTCTGGAAGGCTATAGTGATTGTTCTGTTTATTATTAGGTGCCCAAGAGCAAATCTCTGGAAGACTAGAGTGATTGTTCTGTTTATTATTAGGTGTCCACGAGCAAATCTGTGGAAAGCTAGAGTTATCATTCTGTTTATTATTAGGTGTCCAAGAGCAAATCTCTTGAAGGCGAGAGAGATTGTTCTGTTTATTATTCAGCTTCCAAGAGCAACTCTCTGGAAGGCTAGAGTGATTGTTCTGTTTATCATTAGGCGTCCAAGAGCAAATCTATGTAAGACTAAAGTGATTGTTCTGTTTATTATTAGGTGTCCAAGAGCAAATCTCTGAAGGACTAATGTGATTGTTCTGTTTATTATAAGGCTTGCAAGAGCAAATCTCTGTGCGACTAAAGTGATTGTTATGTTTATTATTAGGTTTCCAAGAGCAAATCTCTGGAAGGCGAGAGGGATTGTTCTGTTTATTATGAGGTGTCCAAAGTCAAATCTCCGTAAGACTAATGTGATCGTTCTGTTTATTATAAGGCTTGCAAGAGCAAATCTCTGGAAGGCTAGAGTGATTGTTCTGTTTATTATAAGGCTTGCAAGAGCGAAACCCTGGAAGACTAGCGTGATCATTCTGTTTATTATTAGGTGTCCAAGAGCAAATCTCTGGAAGGCTAGATTGATTGTTCAGTTTATTATAAGGCTTGCAAGAGCGAAACCATGGAAGACTAGGGTGATCATTCTGTTTATTATTAGGTTTCCATGAGAAAATATCTGGAAGGCGAGAGTGATTGTTCTGTTTATTATTAGGTGTCCAAGAGCAAATATCTGGAAGGCTAGAGTGATTGTTCTGTTTATTATTAGGTGTCCAAGAGCAAATCTCTGGATGGCTAGAGTGATTGTTCTGTTTATTGTAAGGCTTGCAAGAGCAAATCTCTGGAAGGCCAGAGTGATTGTTCTGTTTATTATTAGTTGTCCAAGAGCAAATCTCTGGAAGACCAGAGTGATTGTTCTGTTTATTATTAGGTCTCCAAGAGCAAATCTCTGGAAGGCTAGAGTGATCATTCTGTTTATTATTAGGTGTCCAAGAGCAAATATCTGGAAAGGCTAGAGTGATCATTCTGTTTATTATTAGGTGTCGAAGAGCAAATCTCTGGAAGGCTAGAGTGATTGTTCTGTTTATTATTAGGTGTCCAAGAGCAAATCTCTGGAAGGCTAGAGTGATTGTTCTGTTTATGATTAGGCTTCCAAGAACAAATCTCTGAAAGGCTAGAGTGATTGTTCTGTTTATTATTAGGTGTCCAAGAGCAAATCTCTGTAAGACTAGAGTGATTGTTCTGTTTGTTATTAGGTGTCCAAGAGCAAATTTCTGGAAGGCTATAGGGATTGTTCTGTTTATTACTAGGTGCCCAAGAACAAATCTCTGGAAGGCTATAGTGATTGTTCTGTTTATTATTAGGTGCCCAAGAGCAAATCTCTGGAAGGCTAGAGTGATTGTTCTGTTTATTATTAGGTGCCCAAGAGCAAATCTCTGGAAGACTAGAGTGATTGTTCTGTTTATTATTAGGTGTCCACGAGCAAATCTCTGGAAGGCTAGAGTTATCATTCTGTTTATTATTAGGTGTCCAAGAGCAAATCTCTTGAAGGCGAGAGAGATTGTTCTGTTTATTATTCAGCTTCCAAGAGCAACTCTCTGGAAGGCTAGAGTGATTGTTCTGTTTATCATTAGGCGTCCAAGAGCAAATCTCTGTAAGACTAAAGTGATTGTTCTGTTTATTATTAGGTTTCCAAGAGCAAATCTCTGGATGGCTAGAGTGATTGTTCTGTTTATTATAAGGCTTGCAAGAGGAAATCACTGGAAGTCGAGAGTGATTGTTCTGTTTATTATTCAGCTTCCAAGAGCAAATCTCTGGAAGGCTAGAGTGATTGTTTAGTTTATTATAAGGCTTACAAGATGGAAATTCTGGAAGGCTATAGTGATTATTCTGTTTATTATTAGGTGTCCAAGAGCAAATCTCTGGAAGGCTAGAGTGATTGTTCTGTTTATTATTAGGTGTCCAAGAGCAAATTTCTGGAAGGCTATAGTGATTGTTCTGTTTATTACTAGGTGCCCAAGAGCAAATCTCTGGAAGGCTATTGTGATTGTTCTGTTTATTATTAGGTGCCCAAGAGCAAATCTCTGGAAGGCTAGAGTGATTGTTCTGTTTATTATTAGGTGCCCAAGAGCAGATCTCTGGAAGACTAGAGTGATTGTTCTGTTTATTATTAGGTGTCCACGAGCAAATCTGTGGAAGGCTAGAGTTATCATTCTGTTTATTATTACGTGTCCAAGAGCAAATCTCTTGAAGGCGAGAGAGATTGTTCTGTTTATTATTCGGCTTCCAAGAGCAACTCTCTGGAAGGCTAGAGTGATTGTTCTGTTTATCATTAGGCGTCCAAGAGCAAATCTATGTAAGACTAAAGTGATTGTTCTGTTTATTATTAGGTGTCCAAGAGCAAATCTCTGAAGGACTAATGTGATTGTTCTGTTTATTATAAGGCTTGCAAGAGCAAATCTCTGTGCGACTAAAGTGATTGTTCTGTTTATTATTAGGTTTCCAAGAGCAAATCTCTGGAAGGCGAGAGGGATCATTCTGTTTATTATTAGGTGTCCAAGAGCAAATCTCTGGAAGGCTAGATTGATTGTTCAGTTTATTATAAGGCTTGCAAGAGCGAAACCCTGGAAGACTAGGGTGATCATTCTGTTTATTATTAGGTTTCCATGAGCAAATATCTGGAAGGCGAGAGTGATTGTTCTGTTTATTATTAGGTGTCCAAGAGCAAATATCTGGAAGGCTAGAGTGATTGTTCTGTTTATTATTAGGTGTCAAAGAGCAAATCTCTGGATGGCTAGAGTGATTGTTCTGTTTATTGTAAGGCTTGCAAGAGCAAATCTCTGGAAGGCCAGAGTGATTGTTCTGTTTATTATTAGTTGTCCAAGAGCAAATCTCTGGAAGACCAGAGTGATTGTTCTGTTTATTATAAGGCTTGCAAGAGCAAATCTCTGGAAGGCTAGAGTGATTGTTCTGTTTATTATAAGGCTTGCAAGAGCGAAACCCTGGAAGACTAACATGATCATTCTGTTTATTATTAGGTGTCCAAGAGCAAATCTCTGGAAGGCTAGATTGATCGTTCTGTTTATTATAAGGCTTGCAAGAGCAAATCTCTGGAAGGCTAGAGTGATTGTTCTGTTTATTATAAGGCTTGCAAGAGCGAAACCCTGGAAGACTAGTATGATCATTCTGTTTATTATTAGGTGTCCAAGAGCAAATCTCTGGAAGGCTAGATTGATTGTTCAGTTTATTATAAGGCTTGCAAGAGCGAAACCCTGGAAGACTAGGGTGATCATTCTGTTTATTATTAGGTTTCCATGAGCAAATATCTGGAAGGCGAGAGTGATTGTTCTGTTTATTATTAGGTGTCCAAGAGCAAATATCTGGAAGGCTAGAGTGATTGTTCTGTTTATTATTAGGTGTCAAAGAGCAAATCTCTGGATGGCTAGAGTGATTGTTCTGTTTATTTTAAGGCTTGCAAGAGCAAATCTCTGGAAGGCCAGAGTGATTGTTCTGTTTATTATTAGTTGTCCAAGAGCAAATCTCTGGAAGACCAGAGTGATTGTTCTGTTTATTATTAGGTCTCCAAGAGCAAATCTCTGGAAGGCTAGAGTGATCATTCTGTTTATTATTAGGTGTCCAAGAGCAAATATCTGGAAAGGCTAGAGTGATCATTCTGTTTATTATTAGGTGTCGAAGAGCAAATCTCTGGAAGGCTAGAGTGATTGTTCTGTTTATTATTAGGTGTCCAAGAGCAAATCTCTGGAAGGCTAGAGTGATTGTTCTGTTTATGATTAGGCTTCCAAGAACAAATCTCTGAAAGGCTAGAGTGATTGTTCTGTTTATTATTAGGTGTCCAAGAGGAAATCTCTGAAAGACTAATGTGATTGTTCTGTTTATTATTAGGTGTCCAAGAGCAAATCTCTGAAGGACTAATGTGATTGTTCTGTTTATTATAAGGCTTGCAAGAGCAAATCTCTGTGCGACTAAAGTGATTGTTCTGTTTATTATTAGGTGTCCAAGAGCAAATCTCTGGAAGGCTAGAGTGATTGTTCTGTTTATTGTAAGGCTTGCAAGAGCAAATCTCTGGAAGGCTAGAGTGATTGTTCTGTTTATTATTAGTTGTCCAAGAGCAAATCTCTGGAAGACCAGAGTGATTGTTCTGTTTATTATTAGGTCTCCAAGAGCAAATCTCTGGAAGGCTAGAGTGATCATTCTGTTTATTATTAGGTGTCCAAGAGCAAATATCTGGAAAGGCTAGAGTGATCATTCTGTTTATTATTAGGTGTCGAAGAGCAAATCTCTGGAAGGCTAGAGTGATTGTTCTGTTTATTATTAGGTGTCCAAGAGCAAATCTCTGGAAGGCTAGAGTGATTGTTCTGTTTATGATTAGGCTTCCAAGAACAAATCTCTGAAAGGCTAGAGTGATTGTTCTGTTTATTATTAGGTGTCCAAGAGCAAATCTCTGTAAGACTAGAGTGATTGTTCTGTTTGTTATTAGGTGTCCAAGAGCAAATTTCTGGAAGGCTATAGGGATTGTTCTGTTTATTACTAGGTGCCCAAGAACAAATCTCTGGAAGGCTATAGTGATTGTTCTGTTTATTATTAGGTGCCCAAGAGCAAATCTCTGGAAGGCTAGAGTGATTGTTCTGTTTATTATTAGGTGCCCAAGAGCAAATCTCTGGAAGACTAGAGTGATTGTTCTGTTTATTATTAGGTGTCCACGAGCAAATCTCTGGAAGGCTAGAGTTATCATTCTGTTTATTATTAGGTGTCCAAGAGCAAATCTCTTGAAGGCGAGAGAGATTGTTCTGTTTATTATTCAGCTTCCAAGAGCAACTCTCTGGAAGGCTAGAGTGATTGTTCTGTTTATCATTAGGCGTCCAAGAGCAAATCTCTGTAAGACTAAAGTGATTGTTCTGTTTATTATTAGGTTTCCAAGAGCAAATCTCTGGATGGCTAGAGTGATTGTTCTGTTTATTATAAGGCTTGCAAGAGGAAATCACTGGAAGTCGAGAGTGATTGTTCTGTTTATTATTCAGCTTCCAAGAGCAAATCTCTGGAAGGCTAGAGTGATTGTTTAGTTTATTATAAGGCTTACAAGATGGAAATTCTGGAAGGCTATAGTGATTATTCTGTTTATTATTAGGTGTCCAAGAGCAAATCTCTGGAAGGCTAGAGTGATTGTTCTGTTTATTATTAGGTGTCCAAGAGCAAATTTCTGGAAGGCTATAGTGATTGTTCTGTTTATTACTAGGTGCCCAAGAGCAAATCTCTGGAAGGCTATTGTGATTGTTCTGTTTATTATTAGGTGCCCAAGAGCAAATCTCTGGAAGGCTAGAGTGATTGTTCTGTTTATTATTAGGTGCCCAAGAGCAGATCTCTGGAAGACTAGAGTGATTGTTCTGTTTATTATTAGGTGTCCACGAGCAAATCTGTGGAAGGCTAGAGTTATCATTCTGTTTATTATTACGTGTCCAAGAGCAAATCTCTTGAAGGCGAGAGAGATTGTTCTGTTTATTATTCGCCTTCCAAGAGCAACTCTCTGGAAGGCTAGAGTGATTGTTCTGTTTATCATTAGGCGTCCAAGAGCAAATCTATGTAAGACTAAAGTGATTGTTCTGTTTATTATTAGGTGTCCAAGAGCAAATCTCTGAAGGACTAATGTGATTGTTCTGTTTATTATAAGGCTTGCAAGAGCAAATCTCTGTGCGACTAAAGTGATTGTTCTGTTTATTATTAGGTTTCCAAGAGCAAATCTCTGGAAGGCGAGAGGGATCATTCTGTTTATTATTAGGTGTCCAAGAGCAAATCTCTGGAAGGCTAGATTGATTGTTCAGTTTATTATAAGGCTTGCAAGAGCGAAACCCTGGAAGACTAGGGTGATCATTCTGTTTATTATTAGGTTTCCATGAGCAAATATCTGGAAGGCGAGAGTGATTGTTCTGTTTATTATTAGGTGTCCAAGAGCAAATATCTGGAAGGCTAGAGTGATTGTTCTGTTTATTATTAGGTGTCAAAGAGCAAATCTCTGGATGGCTAGAGTGATTGTTCTGTTTATTGTAAGGCTTGCAAGAGCAAATCTCTGGAAGGCCAGAGTGATTGTTCTGTTTATTATTAGTTGTCCAAGAGCAAATCTCTGGAAGACCAGAGTGATTGTTCTGTTTATTATAAGGCTTGCAAGAGCAAATCTCTGGAAGGCTAGAGTGATTGTTCTGTTTATTATAAGGCTTGCAAGAGCGAAACCCTGGAAGACTAACATGATCATTCTGTTTATTATTAGGTGTCCAAGAGCAAATCTCTGGAAGGCTAGATTGATCGTTCTGTTTATTATAAGGCTTGCAAGAGCAAATCTCTGGAAGGCTAGAGTGATTGTTCTGTTTATTATAAGGCTTGCAAGAGCGAAACCCTGGAAGACTAGTATGATCATTCTGTTTATTATTAGGTGTCCAAGAGCAAATCTCTGGAAGGCTAGATTGATTGTTCAGTTTATTATAAGGCTTGCAAGAGCGAAACCCTGGAAGACTAGGGTGATCATTCTGTTTATTATTAGGTTTCCATGAGCAAATATCTGGAAGGCGAGAGTGATTGTTCTGTTTATTATTAGGTGTCCAAGAGCAAATATCTGGAAGGCTAGAGTGATTGTTCTGTTTATTATTAGGTGTCAAAGAGCAAATCTCTGGATGGCTAGAGTGATTGTTCTGTTTATTTTAAGGCTTGCAAGAGCAAATCTCTGGAAGGCCAGAGTGATTGTTCTGTTTATTATTAGTTGTCCAAGAGCAAATCTCTGGAAGACCAGAGTGATTGTTCTGTTTATTATTAGGTCTCCAAGAGCAAATCTCTGGAAGGCTAGAGTGATCATTCTGTTTATTATTAGGTGTCCAAGAGCAAATATCTGGAAAGGCTAGAGTGATCATTCTGTTTATTATTAGGTGTCGAAGAGCAAATCTCTGGAAGGCTAGAGTGATTGTTCTGTTTATTATTAGGTGTCCAAGAGCAAATCTCTGGAAGGCTAGAGTGATTGTTCTGTTTATGATTAGGCTTCCAAGAACAAATCTCTGAAAGGCTAGAGTGATTGTTCTGTTTATTATTAGGTGTCCAAGAGGAAATCTCTGAAAGACTAATGTGATTGTTCTGTTTATTATTAGGTGTCCAAGAGCAAATCTCTGAAGGACTAATGTGATTGTTCTGTTTATTATAAGGCTTGCAAGAGCAAATCTCTGTGCGACTAAAGTGATTGTTCTGTTTATTATTAGGTGTCCAAGAGCAAATCTCTGGAAGGCTAGAGTGATTGTTCTGTTTATTGTAAGGCTTGCAAGAGCAAATCTCTGGAAGGCTAGAGTGATTGTTCTGTTTATTATTAGGCTTCCAAGAACAAATCTCTGAAAGGCTAGAGTGATTGTTCTGTTTATTATTAGGTGTCCAAGAGCAAATCTCTGGAAGACTAAGAGTGATTGTTCTGTTTGTTATTAGGTGTCCAAGAGCAAATTTCTGGAAGGCTATAGTGATTGTTCTGTTTATTACTAGGTGCCCAAGAGCAAATCTCTGGAAGGCTATAGTGATTGTTCTGTTTATTATTAGGTGCCCAAGAGCAAATCTCTGGAAGACTAGAGTGATTGTTCTGTTTATTATTAGGTGTCCACGAGCAAATCTGTGGAAGGCTAGAGTTATCATTCTGTTTATTATTAGGTGTCCAAGAGCAAATCTCTTGAAGGCAAGAGAGATTGTTCTGTTTATTATTCAGCTTCCAAGAGCAACTCTCTGGAAGGCTAGAGTGATTGTTCTGTTTATCATTAGGCGTCCAAGAGCAAATCTCTGGAAGGCGAGAGGGATTGTTCTGTTTATTATGAGGTGTCCAAAGTCAAATCTCCGTAAGACTAATGTGATCGTTCTGTTTATTATAAGGCTTGCAAGAGCAAATCTCTGGAAGGCTAGAGTGATTGTTCTGTTTATTATAAGGCTTGCAAGAGCGAAACCCTGGAAGACTAGCGTGATCATTCTGTTTATTATTAGGTGTCCAAGAGCAAATCTCTGGAAGGCTAGATTGATTGTTCAGTTTATTATAAGGCTTGCAAGAGCGAAACCCTGGAAGACTAGGGTGATCATTCTGTTTATTATTAGGTTTCCATGAGAAAATATCTGGAAGGCGAGAGTGATTGTTCTGTTTATTATTAGGTGTCCAAGAGCAAATATCTGGAAGGCTAGAGTGATTGTTCTGTTTATTATTAGGTGTCCAAGAGCAAATCTCTTGATGGCTAGAGTGATTGTTCTGTTTATTGTAAGGCTTGCAAGAGCAAATCTCTGGAAGGCCAGAGTGATTGTTCTGTTTATTATTAGTTGTCCAAGAGCAAATCTCTGGAAGACCAGAGTGATTGTTCTGTTTATTATTAGGTCTCCAAGAGCAAATCTCTGGAAGGCTAGAGTGATCATTCTGTTTATTATTAGGTGTCCAAGAGCAAATATCTGGAAAGGCTAGAGTGATCATTCTGTTTATTATTAGGTGTCGAAGAGCAAATCTCTGGAAGGCTAGAGTGATTGTTCTGTTTATTATTAGGTGTCCAAGAGCAAATCTCTGGAAGGCTAGAGTGATTGTTCTGTTTATTGTACGGCTTGCAAGAGCAAATCTCTGGAAGGCTAGAGTGATTGTTCTGTTTATTATTAGGCTTCCAAGAACAAATCTCTGAAAGGCTAGAGTGATTGTTCTGTTTATTATTAGGTGTCCAAGAGCAAATCTCTGGAAGACTAAGAGTGATTGTTCTGTTTGTTATTAGGTGTCCAAGAGCAAATTTCTGGAAGGCTATAGTGATTGTTCTGTTTATTACTAGGTGCCCAAGAGCAAATCTCTGGAAGGCTATAGTGATTGTTCTGTTTATTATTAGGTGCCCAAGAGCAAATCTCTGGAAGACTAGAGTGATTGTTCTGTTTATTATTAGGTGTCCACGAGCAAATCTGTGGAAGGCTAGAGTTATCATTCTGTTTATTATTAGGTTTCCATGAGAAAATATCTGGAAGGCGAGAGTGATTGTTCTGTTTATTATTAGGTGTCCAAGAGCAAATATCTGGAAGGCTAGAGTGATTGTTCTGTTTATTATTAGGTGTCCAAGAGCAAATCTCTTGATGGCTAGAGTGATTGTTCTGTTTATTGTAAGGCTTGCAAGAGCAAATCTCTGGAAGGCCAGAGTGATTGTTCTGTTTATTATTAGTTGTCCAAGAGCAAATCTCTGGAAGACCAGAGTGATTGTTCTGTTTATTATTAGGTCTCCAAGAGCAAATCTCTGGAAGGCTAGAGTGATCATTCTGTTTATTATTAGGTGTCCAAGAGCAAATATCTGGAAAGGCTAGAGTGATCATTCTGTTTATTATTAGGTGTCGAAGAGCAAATCTCTGGAAGGCTAGAGTGATTGTTCTGTTTATTATTAGGTGTCCAAGAGCAAATCTCTGGAAGGCTAGAGTGATTGTTCTGTTTATTGTAAGGCTTGCAAGAGCAAATCTCTGGAAGGCTAGAGTGATTGTTCTGTTTATTATTAGGCTTCAAAGAACAAATCTCTGAAAGGCTAGAGTGATTGTTCTGTTTATTATTAGGTGTCCAAGAGCAAATCTCTGGAAGACTAAGAGTGATTGTTCTGTTTGTTATTAGGTGTCCAAGAGCAAATTTCTGGAAGGCTATAGTGATTGTTCTGTTTATTACTAGGTGCCCAAGAGCAAATCTCTGGAAGGCTATAGTGATTGTTCTGTTTATTATTAGGTGCCCAAGAGCAAATCTCTGGAAGACTAGAGTGATTGTTCTGTTTATTATTAGGTGTCCACGAGCAAATCTGACGAAGGCTAGAGTTATCATTCTGTTTATTATTAGGTGTCCAAGAGCAAATCTCTTGAAGGCGAGAGAGATTGTTCTGTTTATTATTCAGCTTCCAAGAGCAACTCTCTGGAAGGCTAGAGTGATTGTTCTGTTTATCATTAGGCGTCCAAGAGCAAATCTCTGGAAGGCGAGAGGGATTGTTCTGTTTATTATGAGGTGTCCAAAGTCAAATCTCCGTAAGACTAATGTGATCGTTCTGTTTATTATAAGGCTTGCAAGAGCAAATCTCTGGAAGGCTAGAGTGATTGTTCTGTTTATTATAAGGCTTGCAAGAGCGAAACCCTGGAAGACTAGCGTGATCATTCTGTTTATTATTAGGTGTCCAAGAGCAAATCTCTGGAAGGCTAGATTGATTGTTCAGTTTATTATAAGGCTTGCAAGAGCGAAACCCTGGAAGACTAGGGTGATCATTCTGTTTATTATTAGGTTTCCATGAGAAAATATCTGGAAGGCGAGAGTGATTGTTCTGTTTATTATTAGGTGTCCAAGAGCAAATATCTGGAAGGCTAGAGTGATTGTTCTGTTTATTATTAGGTGTCCAAGAGCAAATCTCTTGATGGCTAGAGTGATTGTTCTGTTTATTGTAAGGCTTGCAAGAGCAAATCTCTGGAAGGCCAGAGTGATTGTTCTGTTTATTATTAGTTGTCCAAGAGCAAATCTCTGGAAGACCAGAGTGATTGTTCTGTTTATTATTAGGTCTCCAAGAGCAAATCTCTGGAAGGCTAGAGTGATCATTCTGTTTATTATTAGGTGTCCAAGAGCAAATATCTGGAAAGGCTAGAGTGATCATTCTGTTTATTATTAGGTGTCGAAGAGCAAATCTCTGGAAGGCTAGAGTGATTGTTCTGTTTATTATTAGGTGTCCAAGAGCAAATCTCTGGAAGGCTAGAGTGATTGTTCTGTTTATGATTAGGCTTCCAAGAGCAAATCTCTGGAAGGCTAGAGTGATTGTTCTGTTTATTATTAGGCTTCCAAGAACAAATCTCTGAAAGGCTAGAGTGATTGTTCTGTTTGTTATTAGGTGTCCAAGAGCAAATTTCTGGAAGGCTATAGTGATTGTTCTGTTTATTACTAGGTGCCCAAGAGCAAATCTCTGGAAGGCTATAGTGATTGTTCTGTTTATTATTAGGTGCCCAAGAGCAAATCTCTGGAAGGCTAGAGTGATTGTTTTGTTTATTATTAGGTGCCCAAGAGCAAATCTCTGGAAGACTAGAGTGATTGTTCTGTTTATTATTAGGTGTCCACGAGCAAATCTCTGGAAGGCTAGAGTTATCATTCTGTTTATTATTAGGTGTCCAAGAGCAAATCTCTTGAAGGCGAGAGAGATTGTTCTGTTTATTATTCAGCTTCCAAGAGCAACTCTCTGGAAGGCTAGGGTGATTGTTCTGTTTATCATTAGGCGTCCAAGAGCAAATCTCTGTAAGACTAAAGTGATTGCTCTGTTTATTATTAGGTTTCCAAGAGCAAATCTCTGGAAGGCTAGAGTGATTGTTCTGTTTATTATAAGGCTTGCAAGAGGAAATCACTGGAAGTCGAGAGTGATTGTTCTGTTTATTATTCAGCTTCCAAGATCAAATCTCTGGAAGGCTAGAGTGATTGTTTAGTTTATTATAAGGCTTACAAGATGGAAATTCTGGAAGGCTATAGTGATTATTCTGTTTATTATTAGGTGTCCAAGAGCAAATCTCTGGAAGGCTAGAGTGATTGTTCTGTTTATTATTAGGTATCCAAGAGCAAATCTCTGGAAGGCTAGAGTGATTGTTCTGTTTATTATTAGGCTTCCAAGAACAAATCTCTGAAAGGCTAGAGTGATTGTTCTGTTTATTATTAGTTGTCCAAGAGCAAATCTCTGGAAGACCAGAGTGATTGTTCTGTTTATTATTAGGTCTCCAAGAGCAAATCTCTGGAAGGCTAGAGTGATCATTCTGTTTATTACTAGGTGCCCAAGAGCAAATCTCTGGAAGGCTATAGTGATTGTTCTGTTTATTATTAGGTGCCCAAGAGCAAATCTCTGGAAGGCTAGAGTGATTGTTCTGTTTATTATTAGGTGCCCAAGAGCAAATCTCTGGAAGACTAGAGTGATTGTTCTGTTTATTATTAGGTGTCCACGAGCAAATCTCTGGAAGGCTAGAGTTATCATTCTGTTTATTATTAGGTGTCCAAGAGCAAATCTCTTGAAGGCGAGAGAGATTGTTCTGTTTATTATTCAGCTTCCAAGAGCAACTCTCTGGAAGGCTAGAGTGATTGTTCTGTTTATCATTAGTCGTCCAAGAGCAAATCTCTGTAAGACTAAAGTGATTGTTCTGTTTATTATTAGGTTTACAAGAGCAAATCTCTGGAAGGCTAGAGTGATTGTTCTGTTTATTATAAGGCTTGCAAGAGGAAATCACTGGAAGTCGAGAGTGATTGTTCTGTTTATTATTCAGCTTCCAAGAGCAAATCTCTGGAAGGCTAGAGCGATTGTTTAGTTTATTATAAGGCTTACAAGATGGAAATTCTGGAAGGCTATAGTGATTATTCTGTTTATTATTAGGTGTCCAAGAGCAAATCTCTGGAAGGCTAGAGTGATTGTTCTGTTTATTATTAGGTGTCCAAGAGCAAATCTCTAGAAGGCTAGAGTGATTATTCTGTTTATTATTAGGCTTCCAAATCAAATCTCTGGAAGGCAAGAGTGATTGTTCTGTTTATTATTATGTGTCCAAGAGCAAATCTCTGGAAGGAGAGGGGGATTGTTCTGTTTATCATTAGGTTTCCAAGAGCAAATCTCTGGAAGGCGAGAGTGATTGTTCTGTTTATTATTAGGTGTCCAAGAGCAAATCTCTGGAAGGCTAGAGTGCTTGTTCTCTTTATTATTAGGTGTCCAAGTGCAAATCTCTGGAAGGCTACAGTGATTGTTCTGTTTATTATTAGGTGTCCAAGAGCAAATCTCTGGAAGGCTAGAGTGATTGTTCTGTTTATTATTAGGCTTCCAAGAGCAAATCTCTGGAAGGCAAGAGTGATTGTTCTGTTTATTATTATGTGTCCAAGAGCAAATCTCTGGAAGGAGAGGGTGATTGTTCTGTTTATCATTAGGTTTCCAGAGCAAATCTCTGGAAGGCGAGAGTGATTGTTCTGTTTATTATTAGGTGTCCAAGTGCAACTCTATGGAAGGCCAGAGTGATTGTTCTGTTTATTATTAGGTGTCCAAGTGCAAATCTCTGGAAGGCTAGAGTGATTGTTCTGTTTATTATTAGGTGTCCAAGAGCAAATCTCTGGAAGGCTAGAGTGATTGTTCTGTTTATTATTAGGCTTCCAATAGCAAATCTCTGGAAGGCAAGAGTGATTGTTCTGTTTATTATTATGTGTCCAAGAGCAAATCTCTGGAAGGAGAGGGTGATTGTTCTGTTTATCATTAGGTTTCCAAGAGCAAATCTCTGGAAGGCGATAGTGATTGTTCTGTTTATTATTAGGTGTCCAAGAGCAACTCTATGGAAGGCTAGAGTGATTGTTCTGCTTATCATTAGGCGTCCAAGAGCAAATCTCTGTAAGACTAAAGTGATTGTTCTGTTTATTATTAGGTGTCCAAGGGCAAGTCTCTGGAAGACCAGAGTGATTGTTCTGTTTATTATTAGGTGTGCAAGAGCAAATCTCTGTAAGACTAAAGTGATTGTTCTGTTTATTATTAGGTGTCCAAGAGCAAATCTCTGGAAGGCTAGAGTGATTGTTCTGTTTATTATAAGGCTTGCAAGAGCAAGTCTCTGGAAGGCTAGAGTGATTGTTCTGTTTATTATAAGGCTTGCAAGAGCGAAACTCCGGAAGATTAGAGTGAACATTCTGTTTATTATTAGGTGTCCAAGAGCAAATCTCTGGAAGGCTAGATTGATTGTTCAGTTTATTATAAAGCTTGCAAGAGCGAAATTCTGGAAGACTAGAGTGATTGTTCTGTTTATTATTAGGCGTCCAAGAGCAAATCTCTGGAGGGCGAGGTTGATTGATCTGTTTATTATTAGGTGGCCAAGAGCAAATGTCAGTAAGACTAAAGTGATTTTCTGTTTATTATAAGGCTTGCAAGAGCGAAATTCTGGAAGGCTAGAGTGATTGTTCTGTTTATTATTAGGTGTCCAAGAGCAAATTTCTGGAAGGCTAGAGTGATTGTTCTGTTTATTATTGGGTGTCCAAGAGGAAATCTCTGAAAGACTAATGTGATTGTTCTGTTTATTATTAGGTGTCCAAGAGCAAATCTCTGCAAGACTAATGTGATTGTTCTGGTTATTATAAGGCTTGCAAGAGAAAATCTCTGGAAGGCTAGAGTGATTGATCTGTTTATTATTAGGTGTCCAAGAGCAAATCTCTGTGCGACTAAAGTGATTGTTCTGTTTATTATTAGGTTTCCAAGAGCAAATCTCTGGAAGGCGAGAGTGATTGTTCTGTTTATTATGAGGTGTCCAAAGGCAAATCTCTGTAAGACTAATGTGATCGTTCTGTTTATTATAAGGCTTGCGAGAGCAAATCTCTGGAAGGATAGAGTGATTGATCTGTTTATGATTAGGTGTCCAAAAGCAAATATCTGTGAGCCTAAAGTGATTGTTCTGTTTATTATTAGGTTTCCAAGAGCAAATCTCTGGAAGGCGAGAGTGATTGTTCTGTTTATTATTAGGTGTCCAAGGGCAAGTCTCTGGAAGACCAGAGTGATTGTTCTGTTTATTATTAGGTGTGCAAGAGCAAATCTCTGGAAGGCTAGAGTGATCATTCTGTTTATTATTAGGTGTCCAAGAGCAAATCTCTGGAAGGCGAGAGTGATTGTTCTGTTTATTATTAGGTGTCCAAGGGCAAGTCTCTGGAAGACCAGAGTGATTGTTCTGTTTATTATTAGGTGTGCAAGAGCAAATCTCTGGAAGGCTAGAGTGATCATTCTGATTATTATTAGGTGTCCAAGAGCAAATCTCTGGAAGGCGAGAGTGATTGTTCTGTTTATTATTAGGTGTCCAAGGGCAAGTCTCTGGAAGACCAGAGTGATTGTTCTGTTTATTATTAGGTGTGCAAGAGCAAATATCTGGAAGGCTAGAGTGATTGTTCTGTTTATTATTAGGTGTCCAAGAGCAAATCTCTGGAACGCTAGTGTGATTGTTCTGTTTATTATAAGGCTTGCAAGAGCGAAACTCTGGAAGGCTAGATTGATTGTTCAGTTTATTATAAGGCTTGCAAGAGGAAATCACTGGAAGTCGAGAGTGATTGTTCTGTTTATTATTCATCTTCCAAGAGCAAATCTCTGGAAGGCGAGAGTGATTGTTCTGTTTATTATTAGGTGTCCAAAGGCAAATCTCTGGAAGACCAGAGTGATTGTTCTGTTTATTATTAGGTGTCCAAGAGCAAATCTCTGTAAGACTAAAGTGATTGTTCTGTTTATTATTAGGTGTCCAATAGCAAATCTCTGGGTGGCTAGGGTGACTGTTCTATTTATTATTAGGTGTCCAGGAGCAAATCTCTGGAAGGAGAGGGTGATTGTTCTGTTTATCATTAGGTTTCCAAGAGCAAATCTCTGGAAGGCGAGAGTGATTGTTCTGTTTATTATTAGGTTTCCAAGAGCAAATATCTGGAAGGCTAGAGTGATTGTTCTGTTTATTATTAGGTGTCCAAGAGCAAATCTCTGGGAGGCTAGAGTGATTTTTCTGTTTATTATAAGGCTTGCAAGAGCAAATCTCTGGAAGGCCAGAGTGATTGTTCTGTTTATTATTAGTTGTCCAAGAGCAAATCTCTGGAAGACCAGAATGATTGTTCTGTTTATTATTAGGTGTCCAAGAGCAAATCTCTGGAAGGCTAGAGTGATCATTCTGTTTATTATCAGGTGTCCAAGAGCAAATATCTGGAAGGCTAGTGTGATTGTTCTGTTTATTATTAGGTGTCCAAGAGCAAATCTCTGGAAGGCTAGAGTGATTGTTCTGTTTATTATAAGGCTTGCAAGAGGAAATCACTGGAAGTTGAGAGTGATTGTTCTGTTTATTATTAGTTGTACAAGAGCGAATCTCTGGAAGGCTAGAGTGATGTTTCTGTTTATTATATGGCTTGCAAGAGCGAAATTCTGGAAGGCTAGAGTGATGTTTCTGTTTATTATTAGGTGTCCAAGAGCAAATCTCTGGAAGGCTAGAGTGATGTTTCTGTTTATTATTAGGTGTCCAAGAGCAAATCTCTGGAAAGCTAGAGTGATTGTTCTGTTTATTATTAGGTGTCCAAGAGCAAATCTCTGGAAGGCTAGAGTGATTGTTCTGTTTATTATTAGGCTTCCAAGAACAAATCTCTGGAAGGCTAGAGTGATTGTTCTGTTTATTATTAGGTGTCCAAGAGCAAATCTCTGGAAGGCTAGAGTGATGTTTCTGTTTATTATATGGCTTGCAAGAGCGAAATTCTGGAAGGCTAGAGTGATGTTTCTGTTTATTATTAGGTGTCCAAGAGCAAATCTCTGGAAAGCTAGAGTGATTGTTCTGTTTATTATTAGGTGTCCAAGAGCAAATCTCTGGAAGGCTAGAGTGATTGTTCTGTTTATTATTAGGCTTCCAAGAACAAATCTCTGGAAGGCTAGAGCGATTGTTCTGTTTATTATTAGGCGTCCAAGAGCAAATCTCTGGAGGGCGAGGTTGATTGTTCTGTTTATTATTAGGTGTCCAAGAGCAAATCTCTGGAAGACTAGAGTGATTGTTCTGTTTGTTATTAGGTGTCCAAGCGCAAATCTCTGGAAGGCTATAGTGATTGTTCTGTTTATTATTAGGTGCCAAAGAGCAAATCTCTGGAAGGCTAGAGTGATTGTTCTGTTTATTATTCGGTGTCCAAGAGCAAATCTCTGGAAGGCTAGCATGATTGTTCTGTTTATTATAAGGCTTGCAAGAGCATGTCTCTGGAACGCTAGTGTGATTGTTCTGTTTATTATAAGGCTTGCAAGAGCAAATCTCTGGAAGGCTAGATTGATTGTTCAGTTTATTATAAGGCTTGCAAGAGCGAAATTCTGGAAGACTAGAGTGATTGTTCTGTTTATTATTAGGCGTCCAAGAGCAAATCTCTGGAGGGCGAGGTTGATTGTTCTGTTTATTATTAGGTGTCCAAGAGCAAATGTCTGTAAGACTAAAGTGATTGTTCTGTTTATTATAAGGCTTGTAAGAGCAAATCTCTGGAAGGCTAGAGTGATTGTTCTGTTTATTATAAGGGTTGCAAGAGCGAAATTCTGGAAGGCTAGAGTGATTGTTCTGTTTATTATTAGGTGTCCAAGAGCAAATCTCTGGAAGGCTAGAGTGATTGTTCTGTTTATTATAAGGCTTGCAAGAGCATTTCTCTGGAAGGCTAGAGTGATTGTTCTGTTTATTATAAGGCTTGCAAGAGCGAAACTCTGGAAGACTACAGTGATCATTCTGTTTATTATTAGGTGTCCAAGAGCAAATCTCTGGAAGGCTAGATTGATTGTTCAGTTTATTATAAGGCTTGCAAGAGCGAAATTCTGGAAGTCTAGTGTGATTGTTCTGTTTATTATTAGGTGTCCAAGAGCAAATCTCTGGAAGGCTAGAGTGATTGTTCTGTTTATTATTAGGTGTCCAAGAGGAAATCTCTGAAAGACTAATGTGATTGTTCTGTTTATGATTAGGTGTCCAAGAGCAAATTTCTGGAAGACTAATGTGATTGTTCTGTTTATTATAAGGCTTGCAAGAGCAAATCTCTGGAAGGCTATAGTGAAGGTTCTGTTGATTATAAGGCTTGCAAGAGCACACACTATGGAAGGCTAGTGATTGATCTGTTTATTATTAGGTGTCCAAGGGCAAATCTCTGGAAGACCAGAGTGATTGTTCTGTTTATTATTAGGTGTCCAAGAGCAAATTTCTGAAAGACTAATGTGATTGTTCTGTTTATTATAAGGCTTGCAAGAGCACATCTCTGGAAGGCTAGAGTGATTGTTCTGTTTATTATGAGGTGTCCAAAGGCAAATCTCTGTAAGACTAATGTAAGCGTTCTGTTTATTATACGGCTTGCAAGAGCACATCTCTGGAAGGCTAGAGTGATTGATCTGTTTATGATTAGGTGTCCAAGAGCAAATCTCTGTGAGCCTAAAGTGATTGTTCTGTTTATTATTAAGTTTCCAAGAGCAAATCTCTGGAAGGCGAGAGTGATTGTTCTGTTTATTATTAGGTGTCCAAAGGCAAATCTCTGGAAGGCTATAGTGATGGTTCTGTTGATTATAAGGCTTGCAAGAGCACACCTCTGGAAGGCTAGTGATTGTTCTGTTTATTATTATGTGTCCAAGAGCAAA
Source organism: Chaetoderma sp. LZ-2023a (assembly GCA_034401795.1). NCBI lineage: Eukaryota > Metazoa > Mollusca > Caudofoveata > Chaetodermatida > Chaetodermatidae > Chaetoderma > Chaetoderma sp. LZ-2023a. Next base: position 45,561,840 of record CM067369.1, on the reverse strand, counting down.
TCTCTGTAAGACTAAAGTGATTGTTCTGTTTATTATTAGGTGTCCAAGAGCAAATCTCTGTAAGACTAAAGTGATTGTTCTGTTTATTATTAGGTGTCCAAGAGCAAATCTCTGGGTGGCTAGGGTGACTGTTCTATCTATTATTAGGTGTCCAAGAGCAAATCTCTGGAAGGCTAGAGTGATCATTCTGTTTATTATTAGGTGTCCAAGAGCAAATATCTGGAAGGCTAGAGTGATTGTTCTGTTTATTATTAGGTGTCCAAGAGCAAATCTCTGGAAGGCCAGAGTGATTGTTCTGTTTATTATACGGCTTGCAAGAGCAAATCTCTGGAAGGCTAGAGTGATTGATCTGTTTATTATTAGATGTCCAAGTGCAAATCGATGTGCGACTAAAGTGATTTTTCTCTTTATTATTAGGTTTCCAAGAGCAAATCTCTGGAAGGCGAGAGTGATTGTTCTGTTTATTATGAGGTGTCCAAAGGCAAATCTCTGTAAGACTAATGTGAGCGTTCTGTTTATTATAAGGCTTGCAAGAGCAAATCTCTGGAAGGTTAGAGTGATTGATCTGTTTATGATTAGGTGTCCAAGAGCAAATCTCTGTGAGCCTAAAGTGATTGTTCTGTTTATTATTAAGTTTCCAAGAGCAAATCTCTGGAAGGCGAGAGTGATTGTTCTGTTTATTATTAGGTGTCCAAAGGCAAATCTCTGGAAGGCTATAGTGATGGTTCTGTTGATTATAAGGCTTGCAAGAGCACACCTCTGGGAGGCTAGTGATTGTTCTGTTTATTATTATGTGTCCAAGGGCAAATCTCTGGAAGACCAGAGTGATTGTTCTGTTTATTATTAGGTGTCAAAGAGCAAATCTCTGTAAGACTAAAGTGATTGTTCTGTTTATTATTAGGTGTCCAAGAGCAAATCTCTGGGTGGCTAGGGTGACTGTTCTATTTATTATTAGGTGTCCAAGAGCAAATCTCTGGAAGGCTAGAGTGATCATTCTGTTTATTATTAGGTGTCCAAGAGCAAATATCTGGAAGGCTAGAGTGATTGTTCTGTTTATTATTAGGTGTCCAAGAGCAAATCTCTGGAAGGCCAGAGTGATTGTTCTGTTTATTATACGGCTTGCAAGAGCAAATCTCTGGAAGGCTAGAGTGATTGATCTGTTTATTATTAGATGTCCAAGAGCAAATCGATGTGCGACTAAAGGGATTGTTCTGTTTATTATTAGGTTTCCAAGAGCAAATCTCTGGAAGGCGAGAGTGATTGTTCTGTTTATTATGAGGTGTCCAAAGGCAAATCTCCGTAAGACTAATGTGATCGTTCTGTTTATTATTAGGTGTCCAAGAGCAAATCTCTGGGTGGCTAGGGTGACTGTTCTATTTATTATTAGGTGTCCAAGAGCAAATCTCTGGAAGGCTAGAGTGATCATTCTGTTTATTATTAGGTGTCCAAGAGCAAATATCTGGAAGGCTAGAGTGATTGTTCTGTTTATTATTAGGTGTCCAAGAGCAAATCTCTGGAAGGCTAGAGTGATTGTTCTGTTTATTATAAGGCTTGCAAGAGCAAATCTCTGGAAGGCCAGAGTGATTGTTCTGTTTATTATTAGTTGTCCAAGAGCAAATCTCTGGAAGACTAGAGTGATTGTTCTGTTTATTATTAGGTGTCCAAGAGCAAATCTCTGCAAGACTAAAGTGATTGTTCTGTTTATTATTAGGTGTCCTAGAGCAAATCTCTGGGTGGCTAGGGTGATTGTTCTATTTATTATTAGGTGTCCAAGAGCAAATCTCTGGAAGGCTAGAGTGATCATTCTGTTTATTATTAGGTGTCCAAGAGCAAATATCTGGAAGGCTAGAGTGATTGTTCTGTTTATTATTAGGTGTCCAAGAGCAAATCTCTGGAAGGCTAGAGTGATTGTTCTGTTTATTATAAGGCTTGCAAGAGCAAATCTCTGGAAGGCCAGAGTGATTGTTCTGTTTATAATTAGTTGTCCAAGAGCAAATCTCTGGAAGATCAGAGTGATTGTCCTGTTTATTATTAGGTGTCCAAGAGCAAATATCTGGAAGCCTAGAGTGATCATTCTGTTTATTATTAGGTGTCCAAGAGCAAATATCTGGAAGGCTAGAGTGATTGGTCTGTTTATTATTAGGTGTCCAAGAGCAAATCTCTGGAAGGCTAGAGTGATTGTTCTGTTTATTATAAGGCTTGCAAGAGGAAATCACTGGAAGTTGAGAGTGATTGTTCTGTTTATTATTAGTTGTACAAGAGCAAATCTCTGGAAGAGCAGTGATTGTTCTGTTTATTATTAGGTGTCCAAAGGCAAATCTCTGGAAGGCTATAGTGAAGGTTCTGTTGATTATAAGGCTTGCAAGAGCACACCTCTGGAAGGCTAGTTATTGTTCTGTTTATTATTAGGTGTCCACGGGCAAATCTCTGGAAGACCAGAGTGATTGTTCTGTTTATTATTAGGTGTCCAAGAGCAAATCTCTGTAAGACTAAAGTGATTGTTCTGTTTATTATTAGGTGTCCAAGAGCAAATCTCTGGGTGGCTAGGCTGACTGTTCTATTTATTATTAGGTGTCCAAGAGCAAATCTCTGGAAGGCTAGAGTGATCATTCTGTTTATTATTAGGTGTCCAAGAGCAAATCTCTGGAAGGCTAGAGTGATTGTTCTGTTTATTATACGGCTTGCAAGAGCAAATCTCTGGAAGGCTAGAGTGATTGATCTGTTTATTATTAGATGTCCAAGAGCAAATCGCTGTGCGACTAAAGTGATTGTTCTGTTTATTATTAGGTTTACAAGAGCAAATCTCTGGAAGGCGAGAGTGATTGTTCTGTTTATTATGAGGTGTCCAAAGGCAAATCTCCGTAAGACTAATGTGATCGTTCTGTTTATTATAAGGCTTGCAAGTGAAAATCTCTGGAAGGCTAGAGTGATTGATCTGTTTATGATTATGTGTCCAAGAGCAAATCTCTGTGAGCCTAAAGTGATTGTTCTGTTTATGATTAGGTGTCCAAGAGCAAATATCTGGAAGGCGAGAGTGATTGTTCTGTTTATTTTTAGGTGTCCAAAGGCAAATCTCTGGAAGACCAGAGTGATTGTTCTGTTTATTATTAGGTGTCCAAGAGCAAATCTCTGTAAAACTAAAGTGATTGTTCTGTTTATTATTAGGTGTCCAAGAGCAAATATCTGGAAGGCTAGAGTGATTGTTCTGTTTATTATTAGGTGTCCAAAAGCAAATCTCTGGAAGGCTAGAGTGATTGTTCTGTTTATTATAAGGCTTGCAAGTGCAAATCTCTGGAAGGCTAGAGTGATTGTTCTGTTTATTATTAGGTGTCAAAGAACAAATCTCTGGAAGACTAGAGTGATTGTTCTGTTTGTTATTAGGTGTCCAAGAGCAAATCTATGGAAGGCTAGAGTGATTGATCTGTTTATGATTAGGTATCCAAGAGCAAATATCTGTGAGCCTAAAGTGATTGTTCTGTTTATTATTAAGTTTCCAAGAGCAAATCTCTGGAAGGCGAGAGTGATTGTTCTGTTTATTATTAGGTGTCCAAAGGCAAATCTCTGGAAGGCTATAGTGAAGGTTCTGTTGATTATAAGGCTTGCAAGAGCACACCTCTGGAAGGCTAGTGATTGTTCTGTTTATTATTAGGTGTCCAAGGGCAAATTTCTGGAAGACCAGAGTGATTGTTCTGTTTATTATTAGGTGTGCAAGAGCAAATCTCTGGGTGACTAGGGTGACTGTTCTATTTATTATTAGGTGTCCAAGAGCAAATCTCTGGAAGGCTAGAGTGATCATTCTGTTTATTATTAGGTGTCCAAGAGCAAATCACTGGAAGGCTAGAGTGATTGTTCTGTTTATTATACGGCTTGCAAGAGCAAATCTCTGGAAGGCTAGAGTGATTGATCTGTTTATTATTAGATGTCCAAGAGCAAATCGCTGTGCGACTAAAGTGATTGTTCTGTTTATTATTAGGTTTCCAAGAGCAAATCTCTGGAAGGCGAGAGTGATTGTTCTGTTTATTATGAGGTGTCCAAAGGCAAATCTCCGTAAGACTAATGTGATCGTTCTGTTTATTATAAGGCTTGCAAGAGAAAATCTCTGGAAGGCTAGAGTGATTGATCTGATTATGATTAGGTGTCCAAGAGCAAATCTCTGTGAGCCTAAAGTGATTGTTCTGTTTATTATTAGGTTTCCAAGAGCAAATATCTGGAAGGCGAGAGTGATTGTTCTGTTAAATATTAGGTGTCCAAAGACAAATCTCTGGAAGACCAGAGTGATTGTTCTGTTTATTATTAGGTGTCCAAGAGCAAATCTATGGGTGGCTAGGGTGACTGTTCTATTTATTATTAGGTGTCCAAGAGCAAATCTCTGGAAAATTAGAGTGATCATTCTGTTTATTATTAGGTGTCCAAGAGCAAATATCTGGAAGGCTAGAGTGATTGTTCTGTTTATTATTAGGTGTCCAAGAGCAAATCTCTGGAAGGCTAGTGTGATTGTTCTGTTTATTATAAGGCTTCCAAAGCAAATCTCTGGAAGGCAAGAGTGATTGTTCTGTTTATTATTATGTGTCCAAGAGCAAATCTCTGGAAGGAGAGGGTGATTGTTCTGTTTATCATTAGGTTTCCAAGAGCAAATCTCTGGAAGGCGAGAGTGATTGTTCTGTTTATTATTAGGTGTCCAAGAGCAAATCTCTGGAAGGCTAGAGTGATTGTTCTCTTTATTATTAGGTGTCCAAGTGCAAATCTCTGGAAGGCTAGAGTTATTGTTCTGTTTATTATTAGGTGTCCAAGAGCAAATCTCTGGAAGGCTAGAGTGATTGTTCTGTTTATTTTTAGGCTTCGGAGAGCAAATCTCTGGGAGGCTAGAGTGATTGTTCTGTTTATTATTAGGTGTCCAAGAGCAAATCTCTGGAAGACTAGAGAGATTGTTCTGTTTATTATTAGGCTTCCAAGAGCAAATCTCTGGAAGGCAAGAGTGATTGTTCTGTTTATTATTAGGTGTCCAAGAACAAATCTCTGGAAGGAGAGAGTGATTGTTCTGTTTATCATTAGGTTTCCAAGAGCAAATCTCTGGAAGGCTGTAGTGATTGTTCTGTTTATTATTAGGTGTCCAAAAGCAAATCTCTGGAAGGCTAGAGTGATTGTTCTGTTTATTATTAGGTGTCCAAGAGCAAATCTCTGGGAGGCTAGAGTGATTGTTCTGTTTATTATTAGGTGTCCAAGTGCAAATCTCTGGAAGGCTAGAGTGATTGTTATGTTTATTATAAGGCTTGCAAGAGGAAATCACTGGAAGTCGAGAGTGATTGTTCTGTTTATTATTCAGCTTCCAAGAGCAAATCACTGGAGGCTAGAGTGATTGTTTAGTTTATTATAAGGCTTACAAGAGCGAAATTCTGGAAGGCTATAGTGATTATTCTGTTTATTAATAGGTGTCCAAGAGCAAATCTCTGGAAG